>NADL03000855.1:0-36325 GCA_002205965.3 Kappaphycus alvarezii
AACACCAAAGCCCTGAAAGACCGCATAGCCGAGTTACATCCCTTGATCCACAGTACACTACAGCGCAATCAAGAGGCATCTCGGTCCCAAGCATTGAAGAAAAAGCTCCCGAAATTTGAAACGAGTGATTTCGTGCTTGTATCATGTGATCAATTTCACGCCGGTGAGAAGCTGACACTACGCTGAACAGTTCCAATTCCCATTGTGCGAGCGCTCTCAGATTATGTATACCAAGTCGAAGACTTACGAAACGGCTCATTGGAAGACATTCATGGAACCCGTCTCAAGTTCTATCAGGACGCCTCACCCGATCAAGAGGCGATTATCTCTCATGTACTGTCGTCGGAAACTGGTATGGTTGTTGCAAGGCTACTCAATTTGATCGAGACAGAGGACGGCCTGTATGTGAGGGTTCGTTGGATGGGACTCGAGAAAGATGAGGACTCTTTGGAGTCTTTGCAACAGATCTGCAAAGATGTGCCAGTCATGCTTCGTGTCTATTGCGACGCAAAACTACTTGCCGAGAAACCAAAATGGCTACTCGGCCTTTGCGAAAAGGGAGTGCGGTGGCTATGCCACGAAGATGTAGTGGATGAAAGATATCCACTAGAGCGATGAGCTAGCAACACGCAGGACATATGCAGCCACTTCCGGCTGCATAGCACACTACAGCTGAAGTAGAGGGAAATCATCAACGAGTGGTGTTAGAGGGAAACACACAGGACCGTTGCAGCCAACACAGCTTGGAAATCATTAGATAGCGAACTGTAGACTGTGTTCCAATCGCAACTTCCTCAATCTCCACTGCACATCATTGTCTATTGAATACGCCAGCGTGCGTCTGTTTAGTAAACCTTGGAGGCATCGAACTCGACATCCCTTTTTCATTCTTATCAGCGCTTACGACCGAAAGCGCTCAGACAGTCAGCTTCCCGTAACCATATAGTTGGCTTCTACAAAGCGATTATGCAGTAAAGCTGCATTAAAAAATCTGGCCAGTGGATAGAACGAAATGTTGTGAAATGTTCTATCACGATGTCCAAACAATGTTTCCTTTTCTGCTACCTTCACGGTTGGGCTCGCTCCTTACAACTAATTTTTCGCGCATGTCGACTGGCCCGTGATCAATTTAGCTGGGAACATAGCCTACGCCACTCATCAATCATTATGGCTCCCTTGTCCCACTTGAACGCAAGCACTAGTCTATTCCCATTCCTCAAAATTTTTCGCATTAACGGTCGTTTCGTTTCGTGCTGGTCATTTGGTAACATTTAAGACCGCCAACACGTCCTCATCTGCATTTACTGGACTTTAAAGCCAAGAATCGATTCATTTTCAGAAAAACTCAAACTGCAGTGCCTCTGTGTAGGTTTGGTAAACGAATATGCAGGCAATCACGTTGCTCTTGCACTCATCTGGAAATGGTAGTGCTCCCGAAGGGAGGATGAAAACCTTCCTCCACTTGAAAGGGAGTTTATGACATCTTTACGTTCAAAGTCAAGATCTTATTTAGGATCTGTCCGTCCAGACTGCCACTGCTCAACTGCTAGTTGAGGGTCCTCACGTCATCTCCATTGGACTTTTCAATCTTCAGCTTGCCATAGTCTTTTAGAACGAGCTTTTCTGCTCCACTCTTGCGTGTGTTACTCGCCCACACGGGTCTCCAGCTCTGTGTGTAGACGACGAGGTTACCATCTGTCTGCATAATTATCCGCACTGCATTCTTTCCGTTTGTTCCAGTTGCCCAAAGCGCTTTGCCGCGTCGATCATAGAGCACAAAGTTACCGTCCCTCTGAAACCTTGCCTGGTAGAGTCCGTTCGGAGACTCGATGAAATGATCAGCAATCAGGGACTGCCCACGCCCAATAGTGTTTCCCGAGCCTCCTTGCCAGGAGCTATAAGTGGGAATGTTGATGGCGACACTCGCGTATTGGCCAGGTGGACGGGGGCGCTTGCCATGACTGATGATTCCAAGCTGCGACGGCGGAGACACGTTTGAAGGGTAAAAGAATCGCTGCGTAGCCATCCCATCCCCAAATGAGTGTTCTGCAAAAAGCAACTCACCATCTCCGTGATCAGTGACCTCGACAGGGTCGCCGAAGAACATCGAGACGAGTTTGATACCGCTGCTTCCCAGCACTTTCAGGCGCACATATTTCCTCTTGCCATGACCGGCATAGTCCGTTCTGGTTTTGATGTCGTTGATGTTCAGGCTGATTTCTCTCTTGAACATGGTGACTACAGTATACGCTACATTATGGGCATTTCCGGAAATTAAAATATGCCTCTGTCCGCTGTTCTCACGTACCCACGCCTCAGATCTTCGGTCTTTGGATCCTCTTACGACAAGAGGTTTGAAAAGTTGAGTCCGCATAAGTTGCTCGTCCAGATACTGATCGCGGTCGGCTCTCTCATTTCCGCCATCGCTAGCACCAGAGAGCACGAATTCGTAGTCCCCCTGCTAGCATCCGAGTCAACCCATAGGTCATCTCTAGTCGTAACGATCCCGCCTTTTTGGACGAAAAACTTTGCATGGGTAATTGCATTGCAAAAGCACATGATGATGAGCAGCTGCGCGAGGCACGCCAGCACAAGGGAAACGAACTTCATCTGGCGGGGAAAGAAGCTGGATAGGATCTGAGAAAGTCAATTGAGTCTGGGTCAGAAAACAAGATTGTTGCCTAGGCACAGAGCATGCGTATTCCGTTGGAAATTTCAGAAGTAGACCCTTATATACGCTTCAATCTCTTATAAAGATAGAGACTGAGTGCAACCAACGAAACACATGAAGGCCGCAGACTATACTAATTTCTAAACTTGGCTATCACCCCGCTTGCATCAGCAGTTCGGGTTAGTTCCGCTTGTCCGGTGGTTGGATCCGCCCTACGCGATCGCCGAAACAATAAACAAATGCTCCTCCATAACTTCAGAAAATGGACTCACTTTAAAAATATTAAGCTACTGTCCCCAAACTTTCCCCCTTCCGAAATTCACCTGGTTTTCAACCCCCCGAGGGCTCGCAGTACCCACACCGCCTACTACACTTCACATGCATGCCCATTGCCATACAAGTTGATTGGCTTTAAGCCACCATACCTGTTACAATAAATGAGACCCCCGTGTTTCCCCTACACCTTTTTTCGACAAACGCAGTCACGGAAACGTTTTCATTAACCAATTTCCAGGGAACCATAAGGAACTTTGTGGGAACAATACTCTCTTACCTGTAACATGGTTCATTACGTGCAGCTTTTAAGGATACAACAGCTAAATACAGTGAATAGAGCAATTATGGAATGCAAGCAACCGATGGATGGGTCATGTATGCGGGCTTATATTCCTTGCATGCAAAAGGCGAAGCGCGTACAGAAATTGTGTATTTCTTGGTGGATTTAGGTATTACGAAGTGGTGCATCATGGGTGGCGAGAAGGCAGAAGAAATTGGAACTCTCGTTGTCTACCGCCCCGTAGACGCCAATGCCGACAAGGAGGAGAAGGATGTTGTGGTGATAAATCTTTACAAATTCTAAGACACGAAAGTATGCGCACAATAAGGAACTTTGTGGGAACAATACTCTCTTACCTGTAACATGGTTCATTACGTGCAGTTTTTTGGGATACAACAGCTAAATACAGCGATTAGAGCAATTATGGAATGCAAGCAACCGATGGATGGGTCATGTATGCGGGCTTATATTCCTTGCATGCAAAAGGCGAAGCGCGTACAGAAATTGTGTATTTCTTGGTGGATTTAGGTATTACGAAGTGGTGCATCATGGGTGGCGAGAAGGCAGAAGAAATTGGAACTCTCGTTGTCTACCGCCCCGTAGACGCCAATGCCGACAAGGAAGAGAAGGATGTTGTGGTGATAAATCTTTACAAATTCTAAGACACGAAAGTATGCGCAGAGTAATCAGAGATCAACAAAGCAGGCAGGAGGATATTGTAACGACGGTAGACGCGACTGAAAAACCATTCAAAGATATAATGGCTGTCATCTGAATATCCTAGCGTGCACCGAGATATGTATCCGGCGCACGAGGGTAGAATACATTTTCCATGAATAAAATAACCGCGCAGACGCCGCACTGTAGTAGTATTAGAGTGGAGGTTTTGGTTGTTTTTACTGTTGGAAGATATATTTGATCCATCTTAAAGTTTTCCAGACAACCACAATCACCTCAAAAACGTGTCGACACAGTTATGGGGGAGGGATTAGGTGCAAGACATTGAAATAATAAATCGCCCAACAGTTCCCCCCCTCTGGAAGGCTATACTGTTAGTTCGGACAGTGCACACACCCAAAAAGGGTTGTTATTACAGCGGTCTCTTGAAGAATATTGCGAAAATCTAACATGGATTTCAGTCCGCCTTTGACGTTTCATAGAAATTCAAATAACTGCCATTATGTCTTTCAATGGTAAGACACTTAACAAATGAATTTCTAATTTGGAGCACGAGAGATGATAATGGGAAGGGCCAATTTGTCACAACATTACCCGCCAAGACAGCTCGAGGCCAGCCACTGTATTCACTGTATTTGCCTGTTATATCTCAAAAAGCGGGGAAATTTGGGGTGTTTTTAATGCATGAAAAATATGGTCAGCTGTTCCCTAAGGGATGTCGTGATGGTAAAGGCTTACAATGTAAAGGGTTGGCGGGAACTTGTCAAAACGCTAGAAAACTGACGGGAGGCCGGCCAACAGGCACGAAAAAGCTGCATATTTAATTGGGGGAAATGAGGGGTTAATTTACTGTGGTAGATATGTGGGTTGGAACGCAGTAAATTTGTACCGGAGCGTAGATACCGTATATGTATTGGCCAAGCCAATTGTGAAACCGTACAATGCATCGAAAACTGTAGATGGCACTCCAATCTACCAGAATGTAGAAGGGAGGCCATATTTAATTTGCCTCTAGTATATTCCGGGACACAACCGATCATATCTTTCAAATATTAAAGTACCTCACATTCACCCTGTTGGGGCAGGAGAGAGATGGCATGGGACGGACAAATTTTTCACAACATTACCTGCAAGCCGGCCCGAGGTCAGCAATGGTTATACTCTTTAATAATAAGACACCCAACAAATGATTTTCTAAATTGGGGCACGACAGAGATGATATGGAGGGTCACTTTGTCACAACACTGCCTGCGATCGACTATATCTTCCAGCAGTAAAAGCACCTAAAACTTTTCCCTGTCTGCAAAGCAGGGTCGAGAAGAAACGCCGTACTCGCTGCATTTGGCAGTTGTATCCCAAAAAACTGCACGTAATGAACCATGTTACAGGTAAGAGAGTATTGTTCCCACAAAGTTCCTTATGGTTCCCTGGAAATTGGTTAATGAAAACGTTTCCGTGACTGCGTTTGTCGAAAAAAGGTGTAGGGGAAACACGGGGGTCTCATTTATTGTAACAGGTATGGTGGCTTAAAGCCAATCAACTTGTATGGCAATGGGCATGCATGTGAAGTGTAGTAGGCGGTGTGGGTACTGCGAGCCCTCGGGGGGTTGAAAACCAGGTGAATTTCGGAAGGGGGAAAGTTTGGGGACAGTAGCTTAATATTTTTAAAGTGAGTCCATTTTCTGAAGTTATGGAGGAGCATTTGTTTATTGTTTCGGCGATCGCGTAGGGCGGATCCAACCACCGGACAAGCGGAACTAACCCGAACTGCTGATGCAAGCGGGGTGATAGCCAAGTTTAGAAATTAGTATAGTCTGCGGCCTTCATGTGTTTCGTTGGTTGCACTCAGTCTCTATCTTTATAAGAGATTGAAGCGTATATAAGGGTCTACTTCTGAAATTTCCAACGGAATACGCATGCTCTGTGCCTAGGCAACAATCTTGTTTTCTGACCCAGACTCAATTGACTTTCTCAGATCCCATCCAGCTTCTTTCCCCGCCAGATGAAGTTCGTTTCCCTTGTGCTAGCGTGCCTCGCGCAGCTGCTCATCATCATGTGCTTTTGCAATGCAGTTACCCATTGTGAAAATTGACCAAATATTTTAATCTCTATCCCGGTGTCCTACATTGATGCTGAATAGTGGAGCAATATTTTTATTGAGGCCCTCAATTTATATTTATTATGAATCATCAAGGAATAATTTTATCTATTTTACACTGGCACTATTTTATGCTGAATTCAATGTGAAATAATTTTTATGTCCTACAGTTGGGTTTTTATATTATACAGGCTATAATTACTACATTTATGCTACCAACAAATTATTATCTGGATGATTGCTTACCTGGAAAATACTGCAATAATTATTGCTGAGCCTAAATTATGTCTACCAAAATTATTGAACGGCTCACCTGATTTCTGTAGCAGGTTCACCCTGGCGTAGAGTATAAGTAGTCTAGGTTGTTAGAAATATTTTTACATCCTCGGGCTATCGAAATATTCCCCTCGATCAGATATTATTAAATTTTGTTTTCTATTCATTATTCATTCTAAGTCCGATTGTGGCATTTATTTATTTATTCAAGTTGGAACTATTTATTATTAATTGGATCTACCTATCCCAATTATTTTGCACCCATGCAAAGTTTTTCGTCCAAAAAGGCGGGATCGTTACGACTAGAGATGACCTATGGGTTGACTCGGATGCTAGCAGCGGGGACTACGAATTCGTGCTCTCTGGTGCTAGCGATGGCGGAAATGAGAGAGCCGGCCGCGATCAGTATCTGGACGAGCAACTTATGCGGACTCAACTTTTCAAACCTCTTGTCGTAAGAGGATCCAAAGACCGAAGATCTGAGTCGTGGGTACGTGAGAACAGCGGACAGAGGCATATTTTAATTTCCGGAAATGCCCATAATGTAGCGTATACTGTAGTCACCATGTTCAAGAGAGAAATCAGCCTGAACATCAACGACATCAAAACCAGAACGGACTATGCCGGTCATGGCAAGAGGAAATATGTGCGCCTGAAAGTGCCGGGAAGCAGCGGTATCAAACTCGTCTCGATGTTCTTCGACGACCCTGTCGAGGTCACTGATCACGGAGATGGCGAGTTGCTTTTTGCAGAACACTCATTTAGGGATGGGGATGGCTACGCAGCGATTCTTTACCCTTCAAACGTGTCTCCGCCGTCGCAGCTTGGAATCATCAGTCATGACAAGCGCCCCCGTCCACCTGGCCAATACGCGAGTGTCTCCATCAACATTCCCACTTAGAGCTCCTAGCAAGGAGGCTCGGGAAACACTATTGGGCGTGGGCAGTCCCTGATTGCTGATCATTTCATCGATTCTAAGAACGGACTGGAATACAGAAAATGGTCCTCCCCTCGTGTAGTCCAGCATCTTACAGCGATCCTGCCCCTGACTTAGCCCACCGTCCTTTCCAAATTTGCCTCCCATCCTCCCTAGATATCTTAATACTTTATCATCTCCTCCAAATTAGCCTTTTACGTCTCTCTTAATCTACCTTCTTCATCAACTCACTTCTTCTGTAGAAATTCCGCGCAAATGCGCTGCTGCAATTTCGATTTTAACTTTTTAGTACCGACTCCAGTCCGCCTCTAAGATGTACTTAAACCCATTTTACCAAATTTTTTTTGAGATCCACCAACCCCTATACACACTACCCTCCCCATCACACCCTCTATCCTCCGTCCACAATCATTTACAACCAAAATGAACAACCTTCGCCCCTCCGCCCCCATCACCAAAAACTGCCCCTCTCGCCCCTTAAACGGCCTTGCGCTTGCTGCATATGGCCCGACGGATGCAGAAGACTTCCTGCGACGCCAGACTAAGAAGAAGATAATCGAGTTCGTCCGCAAACTCTTCGTCGAGGGTGATGCCGAGGAGGTACCTGAGGGGCAGGAGTGGGAAGTCGAGAGGGGGGGCTGGGGAGACCTTCGAGGAGTGGGCAGCCCCGGAATTGGTCTACGAGGTTAATGATGGGGAGGACGAGGAGAATGGGGAGGATGTCGAGGACGAGGATGAGGACGAGGACGAGGATGAGGACAAGGATGAGGAAGAGGACGAGGAGTTTGAAGGACAGGAAGGCATGGGAAGTGTTGGAATGGTGGAATGTATAGAACAACTGGTACCGACGATGGAACTGGATGGGGATATCTTTAGTAGTTTAGATATCTTCCAGGGGGTAATAGATAGTTATGAGCCGTTCGCAAATATATGTAGGAACTGCTTGGGCAGCATGGATATTTTAGGGGAGTTGTTTGGATATGATTTAGATAATGGGAAATAAAAGGACCGTATTGATTGGTAGTTCCTTAATTATCTTTTATTTAGAGTATGCCTTTCACACAAAGTGTTTTTATGCATTGTCTGGTATCTTCTGTAGTTTTGTTCGGACTTACGGGGTAGCTGAAAGTCTATATAAGCTGAGTAAACTGTTTCGTTATGGAGAGATCAAGCAAGTTGGCACACAACTTCAAGTCAAGTCACGAGTAATAGGAAGTTCAGAGTCAACTTCAGACCCAAGAAACATTTTTCCTACGCTGCTCGCAGAGCATCAGTGGTAGACCCTGCCCCTTCCATACTTACTTGTATCCCTCTCAACTCTCTTTCACATACACTCCTTTTTGTTCGTTCAACCATACCACGGTAGCACTTTTGTCGCTCGCAACACCTCCTACTTGGGGTAATTGGTTTTGGATATCTCTCCTCCCGAAGATTTACCCCTATCACGGACATTAAAAGGCGAAGCTTCAGAGAGACGGTAATTTTGTGCTCTCCGGTCGACGCGACAATGTGCTCTGGGAAACTGGAACACACGGAAAGAATGTCGCGCGGATGACTGTGCAGAGAGATGGTAACCTCGTATCTACACGATGAGCATGAGGCCCGTGTGGGAGAGTAACACACTGAGTGGCGCAATTGCGATATATATATGTGAGGGTAAGAGCTACGTGATTGCCCGCATATTCGTTTACCAAACACACAACGAAGCACTTTAGTTTGGGTTGTTCTGAAATTGAATCGATTCCTGGCTGTCAACTCCAATGAAATGCGGATCAAGGTGTAATATCCATCTTAAATGATACCAAATGGACCAGCGACGAAACGAATGTCCAGGTGGAAATAGCTTTGCGTATTAGGAATAAACTAATACCATCGTTAAGGGGAGGCCTGGGGTGTCGTAGTGATTGACTGACAGAATCAGCTACATTTCCTGGGACTATAATCCGTCGCTAATCCTCATGCGCGGAAACTGTAGTAGTAAGGACCGAGCCCAACCGTGAATGTGACAGAAGAGGGAACATTGTTTTGATGTGGTCATAAAAAAAATCGCTACGCTTTACTCTAGCTACTAGCCACTTTTCTAGTTCGGGTTAACTGACTAATCGACTTGTAGACGCCAATTAAACCGCTGTGAGAAGCTGGCCATCCTTTTGAAACAGAAAACCATCCAGTTCCCCCTTTTTCATGCAGCACCATTGAAGATCCGCCTATCAGACCCTAAATATACGGGCAAAAGAAACCAACAGCTGTTTTCAAATACTAAACTTTCAATCAATATTCAACCTTCTTATCAATAAAGGTAGAAGGACGAAAGTTGATCAATAGTTAGATTCATAATAAGATCAGCTTTGTGAAAGGTTCATATTCATCCGGAGGAGCTATGATTTAGAGGCGAGCAAAATTCAAAAATGCAGATTGGACGAAAGTGGCTCATCAAAAATGGAGATGGAAAATGTCACCGAAAAGAGCAGAGGATCGTGATATTAATGAAAAATCGAAACAACTCCCTTCAAACGCTTCTAAGATGTTTTCCAAATATTTAAAAATTTGTGGGCATGTCAAGGCTGCGTCGATCCCTAGTTGGGTATCGTCTATTTGATTCCACAGTACCACGCTGCTCATTGCTTTCATCACCAATTGTCGCCGCACTGTTTTTAGGAGATTACGTGAGCATCTTCTCATCAAGCTCAATTTCACCTACATTTTGAGCGCCATTGTTACTTTAAATATTACCTGCCGTCTTTATAAAAATTCTTCCTTCCTGAACTGGTTCTTCAATGGTTTCCGAAGAGCATTCAGTGTTACTCTCGGCCTTCTGCTCTCCCTGAGAATTTCTTTTTACCGCGGCATCATTTGATCCGATTTGAATCAGGGTGTTTTCCGACAGTGACATAATACTCTACAGTCTGTTACAGAGAACTTAGTCTCATCCACAGCAAAATCCCTGGATAAATCTGCACACTTACTGGAGTCTACCCAGAGTGTGATCAGGAGGTTCTCAGAACACATGTAGCACTACCTGGCCAGGATAGACCAAGGGAAAGCAGAGGATATGGTAACTGTGTGATGGCGATCAGGGATGATACCCTTCCCTACACCCTCTAGCCCTCTTCCATGGCTTCATATGGATAGCTTCAAGATATCGATCAACGTTCGGATAGTGGGTAGAAAACTGGCGAGTTAGCTGGAATGGAAACCATCAGAAGTGGCAAGGGCATGGGTTCTAGCATTCGCATCCCCCATAGACATTACTATAGTCTCTAATAAACCTATAGATGTAGTGCCGATACTGAGGAATGAATTACCGCGCGGGATGTCCGAGGCGGCAAAGTTGATGTTGCTACAGATCCTTTCCTCATTACGTATTGCACAGATGCGCGAGCGGCAGAAATAAAGTTCTGATCTGGATGCTTGTCAAGATATTGGTTGAGCATGTCGGGTGCATCTTCATGAAGGAGTTGGAAAGGTTCCCATGGAGGCAGCCCATTTGCAAAACCAAGCCACTTGCATTGAACCTCAAATAGTTTAGAGCGCTTCTAATAGCGCAATGCGAGCATCTTGGTTATAGTCTCTAAGTGTGTGATTTTGTTATCAATAGTCCGTAATAGTTCTTCCGTAACGTTTAGACCCGAGTCACAGAAAAACTTGAGAGGCGAATTGTGGATTTCTTTCTTTCTGTTAGTCACCAGATTTCTGACAACCGATAGAAACGAATTCACTGTACCCATGACTTGATAAAACCCCTACCATTTAACCTTGAGAATTTGACTACAACTGGACTGAATCTTCACTACTCGTACGTATTCTCCTATCTCAAAGTTCACAGCCTAGACATTGGTTTTAGCGTTGTGAGCATCAATTGAAGACTTCCTCTTCATGCTTCTACCGTCATCAACCCTGCGGTGCGAAGAATCTAGAGATTGGATCAAAGAGGTGATGTGCAACACTTTCTGCGAATTGATGAAGTCAATGGACCGTACTTAGATCCAGTAGGTGCTAAAATTGAAGTTAGTGGGTTTGGGGGGAAATTCCTGTAAACGTTGTAATAGGGACAACGTTGTTAATGGAGATTGCTTGGTATGATTCAGAACGCTCTGGATGACAGGAAGGATAGCCATTCACTGGTCTTCAGGAAGACGAAACTCAGAAATAATGGACTACGTCGCACAGACCTCATGTACACTGTCATCAGCATCCAATTAAATTTTATGTTAAAAAAAGAAAAATACTTCCCAACGCAGAAATTATGCGTTTGAATGGTTCAGGAAAAGCCCGATTGCCGGTTACACAGGGAAAGATTGCTTCTTTTCCTGTAACAGGTTTTTTTAAATCACACTTTTCAGATCAATTTGTTCCACCGCTATGCAGATCAGCGAGCACGATCTTTTATCACATGATTAATCAGGCGCGTGTCATATACTACCATCCCCCTTCATTGGTACTGAATCAGTACTATAAGTATTGCATCCGCAATGTTTACTGGAGCCAGTTCACTATTCCTCGGAAGGCGTGGGCCACGCCTTCTGAGGAATGGTGAACACAGTGTGTTCAACACACTAGGGAATAATCCTAATTACGCACTTCTGCCTGGTTCCCATTTCCACCTCCGGTGGATGGCATCCGGATGATTTTTCTATTGTCACTGACTTTCGCGAGGTCCATCGCGAGCAGGGCTATGGAACCGTACTGGAAGGTGAGGACAGATCTCCTGCAACGACAAACAGCCTTGATATATGCCACTCGCAGTAAACCAACCCCCTCTTTTTCCTCTCCTAAAAGTTCTACATGGCCGGTTCGAGTCCATCCAGTAGGCGTGCTAAGTTCGACATCACAGTCGCTGCAGCGTGCCTCTTCATAAACTTCGACCGTCTCCCTGACACTCACTCCCCCCCAACATTGTCCTTCTTCCCTACCTTGTTGCTATCGCCCCCCCTCAAGACCACCTCGCCATCGCCATCACCCTCCCCCCAACTGGGACCAACAAAATATTCCCCGGATGCAAATCTTGATGCGTGAGCTCCCCCCAACCTTGTGCGCAAACACCAAGGCGGCTAAAACCCTCTCCAACACATTCATCTAACTGACCAGCTGGCCCAACCTGTCCTCCCTGACGAGCTTATCCAAACTAAGACCATTGACAGTCTCCATAACCAAATATCTCACGCCTTCCTCCCCCTTCTGCCACTCCCATTCCCCTTCAAGCAACCTCTGGACATTGCGACATTTGGTCAACTCCAGCAACAACCCCCCCTGTCTCCGAAACACGACTACGCCGACCTTGATAACCTGACGCCGACCCTCCCCCCGGACAAGGCGGGGATATTGCCGTCCGCCTGTTCCAGGGGGCGACTTCTCAACGGGTTAATCGAAAACTCGATTAGTGACAACTCTCACTCGCCGCCGACCTTCCTGAGGCCGAGCGCCCTGGACATATTCATATCACCCATGGAAAACAACCATAGATGCGGTGCAAGGGGACATCAGAAGACAACCATCCCATGTGGAAAGTCTCGCAAAAAGTGAGACAGGTTGAGCAAGCTATGCCGAGTGTACGTTCATGGGTTCTAAGCCATTATTGTACCGTGGAGAACGAAAGAGTGGACGTTCTCACAATGCAAGGGCTTGAAATTCAAATGGAACAACAAGTGAAAGTAGAGCATGACTGCATTGAAGTGAAAACGTACTCATAAACGAAGCGCCGAAAAAGGCCCTGGCCTTCTTGAGAAGAGAAAACTATCTCAACTACAAAGCTCTTGGCCGCGCTAGGAATTATAGCGCAGCTTCCATATAAAAAATCGCGACCCAAATGGGAGGCATTTTCAGAGTTTTCCAAATAAAATACTGCTTCAATGATTGGTCGCATCCTTTGGATGAGGCCAATCTGGTTATTTTACTAATGTATAAGGAATATGAGCGACCCTTTCGTTGATAAACGACCCTTACCCTCTAGCGATTCCATCACTTCCCGAAGTCATCAGAAACAAATTGTATCCTTTTTCGCTCGTTCTTTCTCTGAACTCACTCAATCACTCCCCAATTTTCATGTTCAATTTGCTAGAGCTTTATATCAGCGATTTCAGCTCATCATAATCCAATTTTGAAGACCCAGACTTATGGGACCAAAACGCAGAAGACGAGGAGTTGGAACTTCCTGGATGGATATGACAGATGAAGCCCAAGAGCTTAGGAGTCTGTTCAGAAGTTTTTAACTCCATTCGCATACATCCAGAACAAATGAACTCGAGATCTGAACAGTATAGACCATCGAATATCCCCAGACTGGATCATTGCTGCGCGTTAATATTGAATACGAAGAAGTTTTAGTTGAACCCCAGATTCAAATGTTTGAACGTCCACTAGATCTGCATCTGGAAAGAGGAGTCAACTGTGGAGTCGAATTGATTCATAAAGTCGATTGAGTTGAGAATTTAGAGTAATAGTGATCACAGAAGCACTTCTAATGACCCAGATGACTCCGACTTAGAAGTAGCGTATGTGAATATGGAGAGTTGGGCACAGATACTCATTTCCATGAAGACGAAGTAGACATCATCAGAAGAGAAGTGAACTTGCAATGAGTTATGTGCCAACTCTCAGCAGGGCCGACAGGGAGTAACATCTCCTTCCACTTCTGAAGAAATTGGGAAAGTTCATGTTGTAATGGGAAAACATTTTGGGGTAAGTATTATATGCGGAAGCGCTCGCTTTACTTTACAACAATATGAAACCACAAGACGCATACTGAAAGTCAACACCGACTACAATAACTCTAGAATGCTTCCGTCTTGTTCGAAATTGAAGCGAACAATTGTGGCACACCTCATGCGGAACTGTTTCCCAAAGGCAGTATTACACACATTTGATCTAGATTAAAGGATATTCTTCCGAGATCAACCAACGCAGTCGTCTTCGAGCATAGAAATTCATGTTTCGTCAGTTACTCAAATGGACTCAGTCTGTGATGAGAAGATCTCCTATGGCTCAAATTTATGTCATCTTTCCGAGTGAATGGGCGCGTATGGATGCGTCAATTCCATTTTTTTGTCCCGCCATAGGAAGGGATACAAACAGAGAGGAGCATATTGATCGGGCAAAGAGAGTCACAAATCGAGCAGAGCTGCTCGCACCGAAGACTTTCAAAAACGTCAAAAATGGAAGTCGAATTGAGAAAGCCGAATGTGGCTCTTTCGTGATTATAAAAGTGCAAATCTTCCGCAAAGTTTCATGAAAGTGCCTTCGGACAGAATACAATGCGTTTTCGGAGAATGTCATGAATCAAACTATGACAAGTACGAGCATGTAATGGAGGCAAAGATCTCCGCAGTTTGGTTTGTTGGAGCAGTCGAAACGGAAAGCGCTTGTCTTGCTTTGCAAAACGTCAGTGGTGTAGAGTTGACAGTTGTGAAAGCTCTTTCAAACGCCAGTCCCCTGGATGGGATCAATCCAGATCTGGAGGTGCTTTCTTCTGAGAAATGCGTGATCCCAAGTGACATATGTGCACTGCTAACACCGCGCCGTGCTCCGATATCAGATGGGTGGGGGACTACAACTTACATGTGCGTGCTTGTCGATTTTGGAGAGAGAAGCCTGGGGATGCGCCAAGAATGTTGTTGTGGGTTGAAGTGGCTGGAAAAAACCATGATCTTGAGCAAGACTGCAAAGTGAGAGTCAGGCTCATGGTTTCAAGTGATTTGTATGGCCCTTTATCGCTCATATCGAACAAAGGTGCTCTTTATGGATATGACATCCTAAAAGAAAATGTTCGCACAAAATCATGTGTATATCTCCGAGACTCTAATCTACCATATGTGGTATACATGGCTTTGTTATATTGCGACGACTTTCAACCCTATTCATTCCAATTGCCTCAAGGTTTTACTGGAGTTTGTTACCTCCTATCACTCGAACTACCACCCCAAATGCGCAATTCACGTGTTGTAGTGCTGCTTTTGGGATTGAAGCCACCAGGGCTCACCATAAAGCTCGTGTTGCCCAACATGATACCATATAATGTAAAAATGACCGAAAAAAGGGGGCGATGGAATTGATATGGATCTTAACCAGGTGAAGATTTTTATTGATATCGTAGGCTTTATCGCAGATTATCCAGCTATATCAATGTTTTGAACTTGCTAGGCCACAATTCAGCTCCACCATGTACATTTTGCACTTTTAGGAGAGCGAACCAGGGTGATAAGAGTACTGACGGATTTATAAGGGATTTGCATGCATTATCAAGCGCAGATCTGCGCTAATTTGAACGCCATACGGCTTTGAGAGGAAGCAGTATAAAAAGCAAGTATGAAAAGGTGGTTGGGAATGTCGAAGGAGAGACTGTTTCGGAAGAGCAGTGTCCACTAATCTGTTTGTACAGGACTTACAGGGATGCAGATCAAAGAAACCCTTAACAATAATGGTTAAAGAGTCGTAAGCGGTTTGTTCGATCCTTACCGGTCATGCGTTGTAGCTTTTGATCGTCTTCTGACTCGAATGGCCATTAACGCCATCATCTATCTGTCAGACAATGAATTGAGGCTTGTATGGATTCTTGCTTTGTACAAGTTTGCGAGAGAACGGTTTAATGCCACAGACGGAAGTGTACAACGCGAAACAAAAAGTATCCACAACATGAACCTTTCAGCCACATACTGCTTACCAACTGTATCTACTCGGGTGTTTCGAACAGGTGCAACAGTTATAGGATGCGCAGTAACAGATGTGTTTTGGAACTTTGTGAAGCTACTTGAAGATCTTCAAGCATTTGCTGCATGTACATATTGGTGGCCAACTGCACATGTTGATGGATTGAATGCTGTTGAAAAAGTATTCGACACTAAGAACAAGTGGATGTGAAGTTTGCAAAGAAAAGCATCCAAGTAAGTAGCAGAGGTGATAGCTTCACGACAATAGTTTATGAAGAGATGGGATCAGAAACTAGAATAGCTGACGGACTTGACAAAAAGAACTTGGACCGGTTGAATGAGTTGTTTCGTTACAGTATTCCTAGTTATGGACATGTACGTCACTTTATGGACCTTGTGTTTGAAGCTGACCATCAACCATTGAAAAAATGCTTTGTTCGGAGCAATCAAAGGCTGCCGCAGCTATCAACAACAGAGCATACGTTGGCGAATGGTTGAAATGGGCGTATTGGAGTCCTGCATCAGTTATTGCACTGTGGTGATGCCAGAGAATCTAGCAATGCTGCTAGATGCCTTACGAAAATTGTTTTTCGGTGAGGAAATTGAGCAAATAATCCTCAAAAATGAATCTCATGACAAGTATAGGAGGTATGTCGACGAAAAAATAACCAATTTGTGTATCTCAGAGTTGTGTCAAGAACTGGAAGGGGGTGGAAACATCAGCTATAATTGTTTGGAGGGAAGATGATTTCAGAGTCAATGATTGGAGTGAAGGACCCATCTATTCTTGGAACCAAAAATAGGCATGGGAGGGTACTACAAATTTCGGATTTTCTTCGAAATGCTCATAACATTTTGAACAACAAATTTCCGGTCTTGAACTACAAGTTTGAGCCAAGCATTGACGGGTCGAATGATCTATCATTGTACCGCCGAGCGAGAAGAAGTCGGGTTCAAAACGGAAAGTCCCTCCGGAATTCTTATTCCCATGACGTGTTACCTACTGGGGAGATCGTTCAAGTGCTGCTCACCACATCGAAAGTTGAGTCCAGTGTATTCAAATCTGTGGACTCTGAGGAACTCAGAAGCGATCTTCATATGAGGCACTATTACTTTGCTGTGGTTTGTATTACTCAGAGGCCCGATGAATATCCTTAGGCTTTCGTGCTCCCTTGTCAGTTCGCGGAAGTAATAGTAAGAATTTCGGAACATTTGAGTACGGATAATGTCAAATTGTTGATGCTCAAAGACGGCGATCGGGTTGATCTCGCCTTATTACAGTTGTATATTCTTACACAACACAACAACTATTGTAGAATATTAAATAATTTAAAAATAATATTTGTCAACGTCAAAAAGCATGGAAGGTTTTGAGTCATCCATACGGAGGCGGTATTATAAGTTGCCATCTTATTGGACATAGAACGTAATCGAATATCTTAGACGTTCCTTTATACCAGTCATCATTACAAATGGGCATTCCAGAGCCATCCGTGCGTCATTGAGGGACTTTTAATGAAACATTAGTAGAATTATGAGGGCGTTACTTTTTGAGAATATACTTTGCCGAACCTACCTCATGACGGCAGTTGCTCATGAAACATGTGTATCCAATACCGACTCCCCCACCCTCTCTCATCCTCAACCACATTTGTATTGAAGGTGTGAACCAAGTTCTCACCGCCCCAGGTCATGCATCGATAGGGCGTCCCATCCCGTACGGGTTGGTTCAACACCCTCGCTGCCACCGTTGTACTTAGAACGTTTTGGAACACCTCAGCGTCAATTCTTCCACCTGCTTCATTACCCGTACGGGTGAAAGGCTACGTGCAACAATTTTCCAGTTATTCAACGTCACGCGACAAAGAAATCAAGGACTACCGAGATACTGGAGCCTTGGATGGGTACGGCGGAGCGTGTATAGGCCGAACCGAATTCTCACTTGTCCCCATCCAGTACGGGATAGGGCGTCTTTTCTTCCAACATCAATCTGGATTGATTGCTAATCAAGATGATTCGGCCGCATTCCCTTGGAGAATCAGATGAATATACGATTGCCGTATATTAGGAGTGCTACAGATATGATCATTTACGAAAGCGTGAGGTTCTAAGGCTGAATAGCATTATCGTAATGTTCCCGAACAAAATGTCCCCAATCCAGTACGGGATAAGGCCTCAATTGTTGCAACATTAATATGGATGGTAATCACATCGACGTTTGCACCACTAGTTGTGCGACCAGATGTCCAAACTTTTTGTGCGATTTTGCGAATGATGTTGAAATGCACAAGTGTGACTTTTGTTGCACATATTTAGATCTTATCAACTGATGTCTTATCCTTCCATTTCACGTTGGGGCGTCATTTGAAGCAACATGCAATTGTTTCCGAAGGCTGTGATGATGATTTAGTCGCGACTGTCATGAAAATTTGACTCCCATGCAGTACTAGTCAGAGTCACATTGACTGTTTTGTTTATGGGGTAGCTATTTGCATGCGAGGAGGATCCTGTGAATATTTTTAACTGGTGAAGTCATCTCGTTTCGTATCTCTGGAACCCGTTCGATTTTTTACGAAAGTCTTAACAGTTAACTGTTTCCAGGTCAGTTCTGCAGTTGTAGCGTAAACTTGCTTTTCATCACCTTCCAATTCTAACCATGAAAAGTGTTTTCTTCGCTTTTATAAGAAAACATATCTATTTTACATGTTGATGTGATACGCTTTGGGGAACTGTATGTATCTTGGTGGCAACGTATACTTGTGTAGTGAGAGAGACGGTTACTACGAAAGCTAAATACCTACATTGCTGCACTTTTGATTTAAATAAACAATCCTCACCGTTTCGAACTATACATGTAGCGTTTAGAGTCAACATTTTCACCGTCACCCTTACTCAAGTAGCAAAATACAGCGGCTTCACATGTAATACCACTCTTCATTGCGAAGAACGCGTCCAAGCTCGTAAGGCAATGAACTGGTATAATATTTAGGGTGATAAAACCCTACATATGATGTTTTTCAATTGCTCAACTAGCAGAACTGAGGTGACGAATGAATTGTCCAATGCCTTCCGAATTAAACGTTGTTCAATGATAAGTAAGTACCTGTAAATTATATGAATAGTCTGCTGGAACCCTTCATCTATGGTAGATTTTGCATGATGATTACTTTGCAACAGATTATTATTTTAGAGTTGGGTGGTAAATTCAGAATTTTAATATGAAATCAAACGTGGATTACACTCATTGTTTTCACAAGACGTTCTGGTCATGTGCCGGTACCGTCATGGGCCAATATAAGGTAATGTTTTTTAATTGAATCGGTGTATCAAAAAAAAATTTTAGGTATGCAATAAATGTCATTATTAAAAAAAGAATTCGTAGTGGGGACGAAAGCAGCAAAAAATTTGCGCGAGAAAGAGGCCAAAACGAAAGCAAATGGATCCAAAGGCATAAAAGTTGCCGAATGTATGCTAAGAGTTGAAAAAATATTGTGTTCGAATGCTGAGAGTAAGAGATATATGCTGCGTGAGATAATTGAATTTGGACGAGAAAAAATGGAGTGAGAGATGGCTAAAGCTCTTATCGGACCGGGATCTGTCGCACCTGAAGAAAAGCGTGCAGAACCAGCTACATTATTGCGAAAACGGTTAATAGATAGCCTTTCTATGTCAGCCGGACAACGAGTTGCGAAGCTACCTCGCTACGGTGTAGTTGCAAGTGCATGCTCAGATGCGGTCACCGACGTCCGCCTAGCTGATGATACGATTATTGAACAGCACAATACAAAGGTTGTTAATTGTATTCCCGTCGGTGAGCTCATTACCGATGCTACCAGTGATCCTGCAGGGGTTGCCACACACAAGGGGCAACAACTGCCAAAAAACGAGAGTTCCTTCGAAGTGTCGGTAAATTCTTATGAGGGTTAATCTCCATTTAGTTATGAAAGAGCTGTTGGCGCCGACGACACTAAACGTTCTTAGAAAGGAGGCAATATTGTACGAATTTTCTTTACCATGGCATTTCAAATCCTACTGTTCTTGGTTCCCATGCATGTTCCACATGTTTTCCATTAAAGCAAGGAGTAACTTGTTGTGATCTTCAAGGTTTTTCAATCCCATCTATTTCTGAATGCCATATTTCTGCCTGCTGGTAGATACAATCTGCCCGAATTTGGCAATTACGGTACGAAGTTGAAACTGTCTGCACTTTCTCAGGGCTCATACGAAACTTTGCTGTGCCATTGTATCCGCGTTTTCCCGCAATCATATTGTGAATAATGAGACAAGCTAGAAAGATATCATTCAACTCTGAGGGATCCCACAGCGGAGCTTTGACTCCGAGTATCTCAAACTGTGCAAAAATAACTCCAAACAGCCTTACTGCGCCCTTGAGAGCAGACGCATGCGCCCCAGTATAAAGCTTGGCCTGAAACGATTTTGGATCAGGGTGTGGCTTAGCAGAGATGCGGAATCTTGGATATATTCCATCAGCAGTAATGTAAAACCAATTTATAACAGTACCACCAATATTCACCCTCGGCTTGACAGGGGGCAACTGCCAGTCTGGATGTCGTTAAAGAACTGGCTTTGGTTGACTATAGATTTATTATTTTTTGCTCCTGTTTTTCCAAAAAGAACATGCCACACCGACATTTTATCGTCACAGACGGCTTCAAACCGTAATGTGGGCTTTCCTTCTTTCAGTATGCTTGCCTTGGTATGCCACCTGGCACTTTGCTC
The DNA here is from genome assembly GCA_002205965.3 of Kappaphycus alvarezii. NCBI lineage: Eukaryota > Rhodophyta > Florideophyceae > Gigartinales > Solieriaceae > Kappaphycus > Kappaphycus alvarezii. Next base: position 20,599 of record NADL03000855.1, read on the forward strand.
ACTCCCAGCCAGAGCAGTCAACGCTCCCAAAACAACCGGGAAACCTTAGTTCATTAAAGTCAGATTCAGTTATTACAATGTAACTGGAGTCCGGTCAGGGAAGATACTCCTCTCGGAAACCTTCGATTATTAATGAGCAAAAGAGCTTCATAGATTGTAGAATAAGTGCCCTGGGCATTCTAAAACTGTCTACCAAGTTGTGAGCTGCTGCTCCAGAACTGAGCATTCGCAGCGCAGCGCAAAGTTTTTGATCGGTGGTGTAGTTTGGACGTCCACAGCAGTCATTGCTTCAATAAAGAGTTTATAGAGGCTACAAACTGTAGCTCGTATTCGCTCATAGATACCTCGGGAAACAGAAAAGAGCCTTTCAATTTCTGCAGATGTGAATATTGGCTCCTTTGGACCTGAACGCTTGAAATAGTCTTCATCTAGTTTCTTTGTGCCGTCAACACGACCTATGCTTCTATTACCCCTTTTCCCGTGTGTCAATCCATAGAAGCGTCTCTTATTGGCACCATTAGCTATCACGTTGGCGGCGGCAAGTAAGACGCAAGAAACAGTAACTTCATCATCCGACGATGAAGTCCAAGTCTCCTCAATGGTTGCCAGCACTCTGTCTACATATCTTTCGAGTTTTGGGGATTAATTTAGCATTAGGGGCACCTTCCGCAAAACCGATCCAAAAAATTGCGGATTTTACGGCACCAATCAGAACGTGACAATTGGAGAAAAGAAATTAATGTTTGGGCAAACGGCTAGCCTTGCCCTAAACTGAACGTAACATTACGTATTATGGCGCTGTAATAACTGCAAAGATAGATCAACCTCTTCATCATTAAAGGACGTCCAATCAATTAAAGTATTGTACTACGTTTAAGTTAACAACGTAAAGATATACCAGGAGTTACATTGAAATTTAACATCTTTCCGTGGTTTCAAGTACATTTGAAGGAAATATAGTTGACACTTTATAAATATTCCTATAACCTAAAAAGTAGTTATGGAATCAAGCATAAGTTCTATGTTTGTAATTATTGGGGGAGAAATGATTGGTAAATCATCGACAAGCAGCATTACACAAATTACCTGCTTTCAAAGCCACTTTGCTGTATCGCCACTGGTGTATTATAAAGCACGCCAGTTAATACAACGCAGATTTCAAAATGCTAGAAGATCTAAATATATGATTTGTGTATTGTATTTTTTAAGACCGTATATTACGGAGCACAAGAGGGTATCATTCTGCAATGCAGATGAAAAATCACTGCGTAAATGGACTTAGTGCTTTGTTTATTTGCTTGCATGTATTTATGTGGTACGTTGTATTATATTTATGTTAAATGATGAAGATACAACATTTGCTAACTTAATTTCCTAGATATCAGTAACTAAGAGATTTATGATGCCTGGCGTAGAAAAATGTTACATACCTATCGATGGTACTGATATGACCATTAATGAGCCAGATCTATTTGACTTGTCTTAATTTTGATATATATTTAGGCATGCAGGATTAAGATATGAGATAGGTCTTAATATATCAAATGGATTTATCGTTTGGATTAACGGGCCATTTCCATGTGGATCATATCCAGACATATTAGTATTTAGAAATAAGTTAAGAGAAAAATTATTAACCAATGAAATTTTATTACTGATCAAGGTTATTCACAAAGTAAGTGTGTTTCTGGGCCACAGGAATCATTATCAAAGTAAATTTATTCGAGAATAAAGGAAAGACGTGAGACTGTAAATTGTTGGTTGAGGCAATTAAAAGTGCTAGAATACCGTTTCCACCACTGTTGAAAATTGAAACGGCCATGCATTTCTGTTGTTTCAAATTTAATGAAACTTATGATGTAGAGCCATCATCCCCTGTTTAACTTATAATTTTATATTATTTATAATTTATCATATGATTGGGAGACTGTTGCAAATATTTTGATAAGTCTTGTTTCTAATGAAACGGATATGTTTGGCATTTTTCCAGATTACTTTTTGAGGATGGATGTTGAAGGAAATGTTTTTGAGTGGTTTTTCAATTAGATTTACGCTTACACAAATGTAAAGTTCACTATTGTGTTCGGGTGGACATTATTGTTTTTTTCACAAATGGTACGATTTTGGGAATCACACGCGTTACCTCCGTTTGAAGGTACAGTGATGATCGTAAGAGGGTTGGAAAAGTAAAATTTGAAAAGCTGGCTACCTTAGGAGGGACGAGTCTGTTGTCTCGTCTCGCCTGTCCCCGTTTCCCCCCGCCACCAGCGGCCAGCACCGTTTATATGGAAATCGCCCTTCCGGCTGACCGTTCCAGAGACACACGCGGCAAGGCCGAAAATAATTAAAAACTAAGCAAAATACTGTAGAAATTAATATAAATTAACTCTAGAGTTCAGTAACTCGCAACATAGAAAACTAAGAACATAAAAAGTCGTGAAAGTGTTGAAAAAATCAGATTTAGGTGACTTTTCAGGAGCTAACAACACCATCCCGGCCCCAGATGGAAGCCCGGTGCACCATATAATATTGACTTGGTGTGTGGTACAGGAACTCATTGCCCCCCCATCTCCCCATCTAACCTCAAGTTCCAGCTCTATAACCTCAGCTCCAAATACTTCCAACGTGTCACTTTAGCCCCAGCACTGTCCACTGCCTCATTCAACATCCTAGCTTCCCCTGCACGCGGTGTCGTCCCCGCTCTGAACGCACGTATATTCAGGGAAGCTAAAGCCTTCGGGACTGCTCCATCCGTTTCAATACGACCGGTGTTTCATACGGCTTAAGACCCTTCCGAAAAACCCCTCCGTGAACCACAACGATGGCTAAGACCAAGTAAACCGCGACAAATCAAAGATAGGAAGATATTCGCGTCGTGAGTTGATGGGGAAGGCTGCTCGCATACGGGCGGGTGAACGTCTTCATACACGGTATCTCTTGACAAGACATAAACGACGACACAATCCAAAAACAAGGAAACGCAACGTCACCATATGCAATTAAACCACTCAACGACAAAAAACCGAGTTAAGCTGGCAGAGGAGAGCCTGTTTTCAATAAATTGTGACTAAATTGTGACGGCGACGTTTCGTCTTCTGCGGACAGGCGCCTTAGTCAGTTCCTTCCAGTGTTTAATCATTTCGTTTGATCGAATACATTCTTTTTGCTTTCAAGCAGCCTTAATATTGCAGCAGAAGTTTCCTGGTTTTTGGAAAAGCACGATGATTTCAAATAGTATTCAGATGATAAAAAAGTGATTGAAGAACAAACAATAACACATGGGAAAAACATCAGAAAAATACGGGCAGTAGTCTAACGAAAGGCTTCAAGAATTAATTATGGTGGGAAAATAGGCGCAAAGATTAGGGTACCAGGCCCCTCGCATGGATAGCTCGTCGTGAATGCCTAGCCCCGTAAGAAGGTAGCCAGTAACCAGGATGACCTTTTTCCCTAATGCGACACGGTATGAAGAAACTGGACTTGGAAGTCGGCAACTAAGCCGTGTATATTAGGGATTTTCCGTGTGTGACCAAAACCCAGTCCTTAGTATTTAACTTTCGGGGCTGTATCTCCCAAACTTCCCTACCAAGCCGCTGCAGCTGCTCTAGCCGGCGATGCTCATCTAGAGGTTTTTTTATCAACGAAGCGGGGTCAGACGGGTCCATGCGAGATACCCCTTCGAACATTAGTTCGAGCGGGGAGGCACCTGTTCCAAGTCCTTAGCGGCTGTAGCCATAAAGTACTTGAAGGAGCCACTGCTTCCAGTTGGATTCTTGTCCGATCGCCACCTTCTTTAAAGCGTGTTTTATAGTGCGGCCGTTTGACATCGTAGCCTAGGCCATGAAGGTTCTCCACTCGACTCCATTCTCCTTCATAAAATCGACGAGTGTAGTGGCGGTAAAACATCCAGTATTGTCAGATACGATGGTCTTCGGGGGACCAAAAAGAGAAATTATCTCCTTTTCCATGAATGCGTTCACGATTTTGGCGGATGCGGTCTCCGTTGCGGTGGCAATTGTTCAGCCCATCAGATGCTCAACAACAATGTATTAACTAAAATCGGTATCAAAAAGAAAGTGGACTGAAATAGTTTTCGCAGTAAAGGGAATGCAATGCCTACCGATGGAATCAGGTTGTCGAGCTGATTCCAGCGTTATGCATACTTCTCAGAATTCACAGGTTTATGCGAGGTTATGGTCATTTATGTGCCGGTTGGGGTGGTCGCGGCACAGAAATACATAGCTGTACATTTTTATATTTAATTTCTATTAAAATTTGTTGGCTTTTTCGGCTACAGAAATTGTTCATGGTATAGGCGACCACAGTATACTGGCCACTGGCCTCCAACAAGGGAGGAGATCTTTACGGGAAATGGAAAGAGCACGAAAAATTTCGAAGGTGGCTAGAGGAGAGAGATAGAGACATTTTACGCAGTTTGGACAGCAAAAAAAGGAGGAACGTAACAGCAAGAAAGGCTAGCAGGGATATCGCGAAGGAGCCAGATGAGATTAATAGCAATCGCCTTTCGATGTTGCACCAGAGAACTAAGAATAAGGAGGCGATGACGTTCTTCCGAGGGGCTGGTACCTTTGCGAATAGCAAGAAACGCAACAACGGGCTGGATGCCAGTCTCTGCACCGCGTCTGACGGAGCCGTAAATGTCAAAGGCCGGGGCCTAGAAGTAGATGACCAGATCAACACAAGGGGGCCATGGCGGAGGGTTTTGGGCCGCTCAGCGGCAGAGAAAGCAGCGGATGGGCGGGCATTTTGAGTGCGAATGAAAAGCTCGGAATGGGGACTAATAATCGTCACGTCAAAGATTTGAGGCCGAGGGGCAAATTGAGGGTCATCGACTTAGAAATCCAGGCGGCGGTGATGTTGAGGTGTTTTAGTGGTGTCTTTTGGAAACGCTCACTCGCGAAAAGGACGCAGACCAATAGAATAAACCGACAGTTCAGAGATGAGCCGATCACGGAGGAGTTTATGACGTAGAATTGAGCCATCAGCGCACACGCAGATGGAGGCGTAGTGGCCGTATATATCAAGCAACGCTTAGCTTAAATGTCTGTACCATGAACCTGGCAAGTTCATGGGACAGACATTTAAGCTAGAGGAAGGCTACGAAGGGAGACGACGGCCAAGAATTTTGCGGGATCCCATGCCGTGCAGGCTGAAAATGAAACAGCTAGTGAACGAGAAGAGCTCTTGATGACGAGCGGAGCCACGGCGCGATGCGCCATAGGAAGCACGTCGGCAGTATAATGTAGAGAAATCAAGCCCTACAGCTCCGTAGACATTAATACTAATAGAAAGAAGCTCAATGTCTTTGGCGGTGCAGACGGTTCCGTAGTGAGAGTGTTTTAATTTTTCTGCGGGAGCAGCGGCAGCGCCACCAGACGAAGCGCGATGGGAGACCCGCAAACGGACGTTAGGATTGGCTACAGTAACTTATAGAGCAATAAAGCCCGAGCCGAGGCCATAAGAGCCGGGTATGTAAAGATCGATGCGGAGCGGGGAGGGGGCATTGGCAGATGGCAGGAGATTCTCGAGCTGAGCAGTAGTTCCCACTTTGTTGCAGTAGCGGTGAAGATCATTACGAAGGAAATTATGACGGTGTGTCTGGCCATCTTCATATTTTCATGTCAGAGCTTGTTTCCAGATGCCAAAAGCGGGCGACACCAGAGGAACGACTGAAGCAGACAGGCCAGCGAGCAGTGCCAGAATACACGGCCATACCAAGGCGAATAGACACGGCAATGATCCGGAACTTGGGCAAGGAGGACGACTTGGCCGTCGTGTCGGCGGGTTCTGTGCCTGCCATGCCTACAGTGCAGGGGATAATTCTCCAAAACAGTCGAGCGTTTCAGGGCAGTGTCGTCTCGGACACGGCACATCCGAAGGGGAAAGCGGGAGTTGGAAGTAATATTGGAGCCACACCGCGAATGCGTGGGGCTCAATACTGGTCTTGAGGCCGCAGCACGGGGCGCAATACACCCATTCCTTGTCACCGGGGACAGTCATTGAGGCACGAAATGCCTGTCTTCTTTGATCCCCGAGGGGTATCACTTTCTGCACTGCTGCATAGATTGCGTTGGTTAGTTTTCTCTACGATGGTGTGGTATGTGAGCAGAAAGCACTGAAGAAGAGAATCCTTGACTGCAGACAGGAGAGTGACCAAGTCCGGTGGGGTTCCAAAGTCTCGATGTGCGTTGCGAAGTTCTTGATTGGAGTTTGCACGACGCCACTGCACAGCCTGTTGGCGGTAGAGCTGGAGACGAGGAACGCAGCTGCGGCAATGTCCTCGGCAGATGTGAATCCGATCCCAATGAAGGGTTTCTTCGCATCTAGTAGTTTCACTGGAAGTTGGAGTTCTCGAAAAACTTCCGAGTCCAGGACCTCCCACGCTAGTGTGCAAACGCAACGCTCCATCATGACGTCGAATATGGTGGTACCCACGGCGGTGGACGGGGTCGGAACAACGCGCAGTAGGGAGCCAATTTTGCAGACCCTTACGCCGAGCACTCGGAGCGTTGCCGTGTATCACTACGTGGTCAGGATAGACTAACAGGGAAGTTTAAGTAGATTTTTTTAGTGTAAAGGTAGATAGAGCTGGCGGGTTAGTACTCTCTAGTGGAGGTGAGATTATACCTTTCTTCTAGTGATCATAATCTATTGATATGGTAGTCCAATCTGATATCCTGCAAGGTTACAAGAATTTATTCCCAAGCAGGATGTCTGGATTGGCAGCGGTATGTTGCTACAGCCGCTTCAGCGTTGTCCTTCAGGCTAGGCCTGGGGGTGGAAGTTTTTAAGACGCTAATGCGCTGCCCTTTCTATTCATCATTGTTCAAGTAATTCTAAAAATACTATTAACGGTTCTTCATAGTTAGCATAAATCCGAAGTTGCTCCCAGTTCCTTCCCCATTACGCTGTAGGTATACCCTTTTTGAGTCGATTGCGGTTGTCTGGAAAACCATGGGATAGGTCGGAAATATCTTCCAACAGTAAAACACCCAAACGTTTTTCCCAGGATAAGTTCCCAGGATATCATATCCTGCATGATGTATATCAAGAGGCTACTTATCGATGCATGATTGATAGCAAGGAATGCGTAACATACATATCAGTAAAAAGGTGGGAGTACTTTATGTGGCATTTACTATAACTATCAGATGGTGATCAAAAATCCCGGTTTAAGGGAACCTAAGTCTCCGTACTTTTGTGGTTTCTCTTGGTCTGGCACAGAAACGGGATTTGATTTAAAACTCGCGTCTTCATAATCAGAATTAGATACGGGCTTGGATGCACGGCGTTTCTTCCGAGAAGAGGCGCTCGGGATTGACATGCTCCCAACACTTGCGTCGCTTTTTACCCTTTTTCTGTGCATGTTAGTTACCTTTTTGGTTGTTTGAAGCCTAGCTTCCTCATCTGCTGTCGAAGAGCGTCCGGTATTGCTGGATACTTTCCTGGGTGATCGGTATTCGATATCATCATCATGCGATGAATAGTCGAAATCAGATTGCAATTCATTTGGAGCTTCCTCTGTAGTTGGTTGGTTTTCCTCCCCACTGGTACCTGCTTGACACGCATCATTGACGTCCTCAGAAGAAGAGTTTAGAGCACTCAACAATTCCGATGAGGCAATGCAATCGCCTGAGTGCTTCCTTCTATTTTCTCTCTTAACCGAATCTTTGACCTGAACTACATCTTCCGCCACCTTTTCGAGTCTAATCATCGCCTAAATGAAACGGTCCCTTGATTGTTCAAACAAAGTGCACCGCCTTCCAGTTGCAATGCAAGCTAGCCCTGTAGTGAATGTTCCCGCGAAAGGATCGAGACCTGTACCATTTGGAGGGCAAACAGTGTCCAATTTTTCTGCAAGTAAAAGAGGCAATCTCTCTTGCACCCGAATTACCTTCCCTTTTCGCGGATGCCGGCTACCGTATCGGGGGTTTTGACTTACTTCCGCTACGTTGTCTATAATGTTGAATTTCCTTGATTGACTGCATGATATAACCGATTACGATGATGATAGGTTTACAGTGAACCCGGAAGTATGATAACAAGGCGCTATAGCAATCATAGCGAAAATTGCTGCGTCCTGTGGGAAATTCTTCCACCGAGTACGCTGCAATGTTGCTGTATTCATTACAATCACGAAAGGGTACGGCATGACAATAAAATTGCTTTCACGGAAACGAGTCACCAAATCATGATGAACTGAACATTGGCAGATTAAGAAGCATATGCTCTCTTGGCATAACACCCTCTTAGCAAATTCTGCAAAGTCAATCATGTCACGCTTTGATAGAACCGATTACTGGTCACCTAAAGAATTCTTGTTTGATTTTGGAGCATTGAAAGGGGGCTCAGTTACAATGCAGTCTAAATTCTCGGATCCGTTCACATTTTTCCTCTCATACGTATCCTTTTTATCATTGAACCATGAAACACGAAGTTTCTGTAATGGAGAGGCAGGTTGGGCTGAGGCGGGCCTGGGCTGAAACGACATCCCCCTAGCGAGAGTAGTCATGGGAGTCCCAGGAAGTGTTTCAGGTTGAGTCCCAGGAATTTATCCAGGCTGGGTCCCAGGAATTGATTCTGGGGATGTCCTCGAAACCACGAGGTTTTGGCCTTCAGAATTTACCACAATAAAATCTTCTGCTTCCGTGTCTGGTGGCCGCCTCAAGTAGGCCTCATTACGTGACTCAGGCTTTCCTACATTCTGAGTACCTTGCACGGTCCTGGAATCAATGCTATGACCTGTAAGAGCACTTGATATTCGTCGTCTTCCAATTGCAGGGAACAGGTCCATGAAAAATCTAGCCAATGAGCGGAGCAGAACGTCATCGTTGCCAATGTTGCTCTGCAAATCGTCATCCATTCTAGATGTGCACAATAGATTATGTTTGATGCGGTGCATCTCCCTGGCCATTCCGATGGTAAACTGCAGTGCCTCAGGACAACATCGAGCTTCTCTTTCTCCACACGGGCCAACGCGGCACGCTCCGTGAATTCATTCAATTGCCTCCCCGCCACAGGCCGGAATGAGTCCATTGCGCGAAAACACTCGCTGAATTGCATTATGCTGCTCAATCGGTACTTTCAATTGATGAATACTGAGGCTGAGCGTAGGCTGCAGATTTTGATGACTTTGCGGAACAATCTATTGTCATCCACCTTTGCTTCGTTAGAAAGATTCGATGTTCCCCGTTTTTCCACTCGACGAGAATACAGGTCAGGGTGCTCTGGTGAGTTTAACTCCATAATGGACTCCAAAGCGGTGTCTCACAATCTCATGGCTACGCAAGGTAGTAGTCGGATCGTATTCGTGTATTTTCGTCTACCATTAACATATTGCGCGGCAACCATATCATTTGTAATACGAATAGTTCCCTGATACTTCATTCGTAGATCGAAAATGATACTGCGGAGTTCACGCAACTTATCCTCTAGAGTGCAGGCGACGAAGTGCTCCTCGGTTTTCTTCTCATCACTGTCCCGTGCATATGCTTTCAACCGACTTAGATCGGTTACCCGTAACTTCTCAACATACAACTTGAACCCCAACCATTCTTCGGGATGAGTTTCTGCCAAATGATTGAGTACAGCCCAATTATGAGCTCCGTCAATAATCCTGAACCACCTTTCGTGTGTGTTGAACATTCCCTCAGGATCCGGGCGGGACATTATTTTATCATTCATGAAATATTCCACGACAGAGTCTTTTCCTACATCTATAACCAGTGCCCTGCCACAACTATACGAGAATACACTCTCACTGCTCGAGGAGAAGCCCCAGCGAGAAAACATGGACACGAGGTTCTTGACACCGGACGGAACAAATACTCTGACTTTTGTGTAAGGAATACACGACATTGGATTAATAGCAAGGACCTCCACACCATCCATAAGATCTGAGAAAGTATCCTCATGACAGATGAAATTGACAGACCTTGGCAAATTGTCAGTTACTCTCAGTTCTGTCGCAGCTCTGGACCTTTCTTCACAAATCTTGTCCGGAGGCATGTGTCGATTCCAAACTTTGCTGGACCATATTTCTGCAGAACTGCTTGCTCTTTTCAGTCTGTATTGTACGGTAAGTGACTTGGGAGCCCACGTCTCAATATAAGAGACTCCTTTTTTGGGACACTTGAATGGTTCCCAAGCACTCTAGCGAGCAACTGATGTATAGGAATATACCAATGTATTAGTCAATATAATATGAAGTATCGAATAATATAAGAATACTGTGACATGTTGACTAATATTACTGAAAGTTTATTAGAATTTTAAAGGGAAACACAATGTAACTTGTTAATCTCATATCCAGGACGTAACTTACTGAGTTGGAGGGAACCTAATAGGTTTCCGCCAGGTCACAATGCATCAGAATGTAAGCAGATTGTTACAGGGGGTAAGAACTGCAGACCTGATTCGTACTCATTCTACTAGACTGCGTCCGCAATCTCGATTGAAATAAGAACCATTGATTTGGTATAGTAATTTTTAGCATGATAGAAAGCAGATCACTGCTACATGTTAATCCTGGTCTTTATACATAGTCTATACTCTCAGAGTATTGTAACAGTTCATGTTTCATATAAATACAAGCGTGTGCCAAATCTTGATAGAAGAAATTTAGAATATGCTAGAGAACATGCAGGGGAGGATCATTAACTACTAATTTTAATACAAGGAAATTCCATTACTGTTGACCTAGGCTTGATCTCACACCCTATAGGCTGCTATTGCAGATCAGGCTTGTAGCGTGTAACGAGATGGTGCCAGCTATTAAGTCAGTGACTTGTCGAAGGAAGGAAACTTATTCGTTTACATGATATAAACGTTACACCTTATAGGTCAGGACCGTTTCAACAGCAATCAATCTATGTACATATTTATAGATCCAAATGTGGGCAGAAGTACCGTTTTTCAATTTTAGCTTTTAAAAAGGTATTTGTTATATTTTGGCCCGTGCACCTATCTTTTTTTTGGATACATCGACCATGCTTAAATCCAAAACAGCTTTTAAAAAGGTATCCAGGTCATGTATAAGGTCCGATCTGTGGGATGATCTACGGATCCTGTATTTTGTCACGCCTACCAAGTAGTACCAGGTCATGTGCAGAATTAATATGAATTTCTCATATTCACTTATCGGGTCGGCCTCCAAAATCCCACAACAGGTCATTCAATGGATTCAGTTGATGCATCAGAAGAGAAAGTCATTATCCCAGGATCCCCTATCAGGTTGTACCTCAGATCGGAGGTACAACCTGATAGGGGTGTCATACAACCAGATGAGGATCACAGAATAAGGTTTATGACACATCTATCAGGTTGTACTATATGGTATTATCACTTAGATATTAATTATCCGGAACATATCTATCTCCCATAATCAGCTTGGCTGTGGACACTGTATATCATGACATATGTTTAAAATATTGTACGCCACGAAACATGAGATAAATCGTGCGTCATGAACTGTCCTCTGTTTTGTAACCTTGAACAACATACATCAGGCGTTGTGGGGCTGCTGTTGCATGAACCAAGATATAAGTTGTTTAAAGTTAATATTGATCCCTCCCCAGGTCAGTACATGAATGAAACCTGGAGGAAGGTCATAGTTTAGGCCCTAACATAATGAATATATCACTTTGTCTCATTACAGTCCACCGTGGTGTGTAATTAACTCGAAAACCAGCAGTCTATTACGCAGTTATTGAACTTGTCATTCTCCCCTAGCATCTTAACAGTCCTCTGATGACAACTGCATTCACACCAAGTCCACAACCAACCACCCTTCACAGCCTAGACGTTGGTCCTGACCATATCCCGGGAACATGTCGTCCCATGCTGTGCTCATTGGTAATACACCGTATTTGAATCTATTGCTGCCGATCTCTAGGATAAAAGTAGGAACAGCAAAAATTTTCTATGCCCCTGGAACCAAATATTTCTGTCGAAAGATAGACGGGAATCCCTTGGAATCGATCAATGGTGATGGTCAGGACTTGGTCGCAATTTATCATGTCCAGATATATTCTAAGTTTGAAAATGAGCAGTATATTTTCAATTTCAAGGAACCAGACGGTTTCCCAAGCATCTTGGGAGAGCTTAACATCCTTGGTTCCCTTTTTAAACCCTTCATTGCTTGGGACAGAAAATTGCTAAGTCAAAACTCAAACGGAAGCGACTTGGGTCCAGTCCCTTTCATCGTGTCGAAGAAACAACCGAGGCTGATAGAGTCTCGAATACACCCCATTCGTTCGGATCGTATGCAATATTGTCGGAGGAGGAGTCTTCGCGGTCCTCGGACGAGGAGGGTGAGAATGGGATACATCAGACTAGGACAGGGCGTCTGCAGTTTCACCCTGGATCGGGGAGGATGAGGATGGTCCTTGGAACAAGGAGGATGAGGATGGGATAAACTGGCAGGCTGCAAATTCGAGTGGTCTAGAGTGCCGTCCTGGGAATGAGGAAGACTTGCAGAGGCTCGTTGCAGTTAAGAAAACGAATTGTAGTAGCACAATCGGAACTCCAGCCATCGCTCAGTTATCCGATCTACGAAAGAAGCGTATCCGCCCATCTTAACGAAACAATAATCGGTTGCGGGTGGATAGGGATTTCTGCAGGAGCAATTGCTTCCTAGTTGCAGATGAGCACAATTCCTTTTGTCAGTACAAAAGAATTATGGCAAATGAAGAGGAAGAAAACGGAGAGGTTGTCTGTGTGATCTTCTCATCAGTGGGATTCGGCTTCACGAAAACGCTTCAAAGCTCTGTCGCAGGTACGGATAATGCTCGAATCTCGAGCTTCGTTGATTGTTTGCCTCGAGAAAAAACGAAGTACACACAGGAAAACGGTTTTTTAAAATTTCGCACGTATTACGCCGACCTGGCAGGAAACAGAATGCCCGAAAAGACTGGAATCCACCTCCCGGCTCATGAAAAGAAAATGGTTTATAAGGAGCTTCGGAAATCGTTTCAGTATATCGATGATGTCGGTAATCTTCGTGAGATTGAGTCCCCTTCTTGTTTCTCACAGGCATGGAAAAGGCGCTCGCCTAATGTGAAAACAAGAAAGCACCATTCATTCACCCTATGTTCCACTTGTGAGGCTTTCCGCGTAAAGATCAATGAATGTGGGACAGATGATGATGCTATTCAGCCCATAAAGGCTACGAGATCAAAACACTTGGATTTCATTGAGGCAGAACGCCAAGCATATTATCAGCTCAATGGACCTGCTCTCCGTAATTCAAGTAAATACTGCTCTCTTATCATCGATGGTGCGGACCAGCTCGCATATGGGCTCCAACATTTTGTCAACAACACAAAGGATGACAATGGCCGTAAAATGAAGGTTAAGCTTATTGGTGTCCTGGAACACGGCCCATTGAAGAACCTCACAATTTTCACCCTCAATGAAGAACACCAGGCTGGTGCAAACCACATCATCGAAGCAATTCACAGGGTCATGAATAGGAAGCAGACTCAGGGAATGCTTCCTCCTATATTCTTTTCTCAGTTGGACAACTGTACCCGCGATAATAAGAACTAATATTTTCTCGCCTACGTTGAAATGTTGGTTGCGCTCAGTGTTTTCCAGGAGGCCCAAGTTCATTTCTTCCCTGTCGGTCATACCGACCAAGATATAGACCAATCCTTCTCAAGCATTTCAACGCGACTAAAGGTTAACGACGCTCATATTATGGATGATTTACTCTCCCAGGTTAGGTAATAATTCACCCCCACACCCGTTGCAGTTCGAATGAAACAAATACTGAATTACTCAGGACTCCTCGAATCTCATAGGTCTCGTTACCTCAGGAGGATTCAACATTTCTTACAATACAGTGGTTTTAGGTTCACTCCAGTACCCGGCGATAATGCAGCCGCAGAAACCACCCCCTGTGCTACTACCTCTCACGTTCGTGTGCTCCATTCCGAGGAATGGGCCCCGTTGCCAGGCGCTACAGGAGCTGGATTCCTCCGGGAGGTACCCAACCTCCGCGATGTACCTCCGAATGATATCAAACTACCGCCCGATGTCGCTAAGGTCAACCAGTGTATCGAAAGTGCAGAAGGGAGAATTCGAAATGAGGAGAAAATAGAAATCCTCCGAAATCTTCGTGATGAAGTATTCCAGTCTAGGACAGTCCTCCCGCATTGGAACTTAGATACAACATACGTGCTACGAGGAGATTATCGCCTCATTACTCAAGATGGGGAACTACAAAATTCAAATGGAAACTCCCAGGATGAAGCAGAGCGAGAGATGAGGATTGCCTCGCGACTTTCCTATGAAATCGGAGATTTATTCGCGGTCCGAGCATCAGGTGATGAGAGAGTGCAATTCTGGATAGGAGAAATAATCGATTCCCATCCCCTAGATGCTGATGGTTACTGCTTGTCTATATCTGTACCGTGGTATGAACCGACCGGAAGAGCAGTTAGAGACAACAACCCGTTTAATTTACCGTCTAAACTTTCGTTTTCAGGACATGGTACACGCAAAAATCCCTATATAGAGAAAAACTTGGATGCAGAGACAATTATTGTTCGTCTAGATCACCCGCTCACAAGAACTAACAGAATTAATATCATCGACAAGAAGGCAATTAGAGCAGGACTCTGTTTGAACTTAGATTCGTGATCGAGATATAAAATGATAGATTTTGTGTGGTGTTCCGCATCAAGTTATTTTTTTGGGTATCCGGTGTATTGGGTTTTTCTCAAGTCTTATTTCTCCTGAATATTTAAGGGGCGAGTCCTTCAACTCTCCCTCGGGGCATCTATAAATATGGGTTAGAGATACCGGGGTAACTCAGACCTTGTATCCTGTATCCTACGGATACCCAGGCGAGTCCCCAGAAATTCCAGGGAAACTCCTTGAAGGTCCCAGAGTATCCTAGGAATATCAAAGGACATCCTACGACGGGCTTGGTAGCGTTTTTGCTGTGAGCCTCTTTGATTCCGCTCCTGCACGCCACCGAACGACGTCGTACACCTCAGTTCGCTCCCTCACGGTTCTTGGAAACAGCTTTCGCAGGGACCGGGCTTTCTGTTTTGCCCAGGCACGCCTCTTCCTTCGCCAATTTGCTCATTATGCTCGCGGTAACCCTTTGCTCACCGACTTAGGCTCCCTGGACCCCACGGCTCTTGCTGACATCCCTGTCAACCTGTAAACTCATCTCAATAGGTTACAGCAAGAGGCTACGGCAAAGGTTCACTGGGAGGACAACCTCTGGAAGGATGTTGTCTGCCACACAGCTCACCGTCCCGAAGCCACCCGTCGTCGGATATGCGTTCTACCTTTTCCCTTCTCCTAGGCCGCTGCGATTTTACAAGCACATCCGGCCAATTCCACCAAAGTCTCTGATGACCACTGGAGCATCATGCTCCGTCGCCACTTCGGTCTTCCATTATACACGGACTCGATTCCGACGAAGTGTAATCATTGCCAGCAGACGTTAGATCTGTATGGAGACCATGCGGTTGATCTCTACCTCTCCGGGTTTGGCCGCCAACACCTGCATAACTCCATCCGTAACGCCCTCGTATATCATGTATTTCGCGCTGCGGGTTTGGACTACAAGTTTTAAGTCCCTCTGTTAATTCCTGGAACCGATTTTAGGCCTGCAGACCTCCTCGTACAGCCCGCGGCCCCTGCCTTCGGCCCCAAGGAAAGGCCAATTGCCTGTGACCTTACCATTTTT
>NADL03000856.1:0-43194 GCA_002205965.3 Kappaphycus alvarezii
TCAAGGCTATGTTCTAGTCGTCTATATAGCAAATCACTGACAAATAAAACGCTCGAGAAGGTATCATTATGTTCAATTGCAGTACCACATCAGTTCACAGCAATCAGCTGAGGATTGAGGCTACCAAGAAGGTCAGCTTGCAGCAAGAGTATTGGGGAGCTGTCAGCCCCTTTAGAAGCTGTTGACGAAGTTACTGAACTCAAATTTTTTGGGGAAGAAATCATACGCCGCAAAAAGGGGAAATTTTCAGGTGTTTCACTCTCAAAAGAGATTAGGCTCGTGCCTGTGCCAATCTCCACTCTTGGAGGTTGGCACTCGGATGCATGTGCAGTGTTAAATGACGTGGCAAGAAACGTGGCTGGGAGGGCACTGGAGACGTGCGGAAAGGTTCGGGGGGGTTGATGCAAAGGCACGCTGCAGCAGCCGTCATGTCCAATGCGGCCTGCTTGATGGCTGGCCTGAAATAGCATTTTAGGGAGCGTAGTTCCTTCCCCATTACGGTATCGTTATACCCTTTTTTTGAGTCGATTATGGTTGTCTGGAAAACCATGGGATAGATCGGATATACCTTCCAAGAGTAAAACACCCAAACGTTTCTCCTCTCAAAAGATATATACGATCTATCAAAAGACAAAGATCACTGCCGACTCGAAATGTGAGTTCCATTTGTGCTCCAATTTAAGGATAAAGTAGTCCCAGGGTCAAGGAAGCGCAGGCACGTTTCTATTTTCTCCTTTCCTTCTCTGTGAACTCCGTTTAAATTCCCTCAACCAGAATTTTGAGTTGACGTAAAAACTACCCTATCATTTCCCCCCATTTAGTGGAGCGGTTGTCTAGAAAACTATGGGATAGATCGGATATATTTTTTCAAGAGTAAAACAACCAAACTTCCCTCTAATTTAAGGGAGCTAGAGGAAGCCCAGAACAAGATTTTTCTAGCTGGCATCGGAAAAGAGTTCCATGCTGGGTCACTACACTGCATTCGCTGGACCCTGAAAACCCCCACCTCGCTGATGCGCTGACGAATAAAATGGTTGAAGCGGTGCAAAATCCCGATCAAGTGCTTTATTGCGGGCGGTACGAGCCAGACCTCGAATCCATCAGGGAACTTAGTGTCGTGCCCGAACCGACCCTTAATTGACCTATCAACCCACCCATAGTGCAACAACATGACAAGGAATTCGGGCAATATGCTCTACTTGGAGAAAAACGTAGAGAGGTAGGTGGACTACACTACAGTAAATTTTGTAGAAACTGAGCTCGGGTATGATGTGAGCCATGCTGCGTGCCACATGAAATTAATTACATAATTTCGCAGTACTTTTACTCGGTCCTTCGGCCAGTTGACCGAACAGCAAATTTAAAATTAATTGGGGGTTATTATAATTCATTAAGAATATACTGGTGGGTATGTTGTACATATGTGCCATGTGGAAGCTTAATGAAAGTACTACTGGGATGAAAGAGAGTTTCAACAGTAACAAATATGTAATTATGAATGTGTTTCAGGTGCAAAAGTGGCAATGGTTGCTTAGCGAGATGAATAATGTATCTCTGAAATTGTCATGAATGTGTCGCGAAAATAGAGGGATGAAAAAGCCGACTGGCGTTGCAAGTGTCGAGCCGACAAAAACTGCAGAAATTTCCTTAGAGTAGACAATTTGCGTAAGTTGAAATAGAACTGTTGATGTTGTTTTTTACTTCAGTGCCAAAGATGGCGAGGCCTTTCGTAGACAATAGATTTCATTATATATCTCTAGCAAATTCAAAAGCTACTGACTAAACTCCCTAGGCATTAGTCCTGCGGACGGTTCAAGTGCTCGTTACGCTAAAATAATCCTAACATGCATCGCTTAAATCACAAAAGGGTAGGTAAAATATAGAATACGTAGGGTATGAACTGTAGTAGCAGCCAGAGAGCAACAGAAAAGGAAAATAATTAATTTGTAAATAAATTTTATGTATCTCCTTTACATCAAAATCACTCTGTGTGCCCTGTGCTCTTTTGATTTCTCAATCTTTACTCACAAATTACCAGTTTTTGAACAGATAGATCACACTTAGTTGTTGCGGGGATGTAGTTTAGTGAACCAAACTTTGAGATCTTCGTAAAGGCGTCCGCGGGGTTGTCCGCCGTCCTCACAAATCAAACATTGGATATTTCCTCTTTTTAATATGCAACTCTTACAGAAGTATTAACAATCATGAAACGGTCTTCGAAGTTTGAGAACTGCTGGGTATAAAAGCAAATAGAATTTGGGATTCTGTAAACATTAAGAGTGGAATTTGTATTCGAAGCAAGGATTCCAGTTCATGCTCAAACATGTCTTCATTATCGAAGGAATCAGCGAAAGTGTAACCCTCGGCAACTAGTACAGATCTAGTCACTCTGCCTTTTTTTGACCAGAATATTTCAGAATATTCCAAGTTTTTCTTTCACCAGTGAGTAAAAACAATGTATCCAAGTTGTGAAGTATTGTCTTCCCTGTTTGAGAATGAAGGTTCAGAATATACTTTCAATCTTATAGATTTGTTGTCCAAACTGGTATCTAAAAGCGAGGAAATAGGGTCACTTTGCACTTAAATAACAAATTTGTTCAATAGTTTTGCTGCTTCATTGGTAATTTGGTTTCAGTCATTTGCGCGGTTATATTCATGGCACCTTTTATTTTTGGCCTTGTATGTGTTCACCATGGCAATCAATGCCTTCAAGAAATAAATTCTGAAAAAACAGCGTCCATCAGCAGAATTAGTAACTTCTTAACATAACGGTCTTCACTTAACTCAAATCTATAAACCATAATCAGTCCTGTTTACTCCGACACATGCAAATAGTTTGTTATGAAATCCCTTTCTCCAGATTTAAACCTACTAGAAGTCCTTTGTGGCATCTTAAAAGAATTCATTGTTTCCTTAAATGCGAAAAAGTTGCATATATTTGCCAACTATTCCCTTTATTTTTCCATCTGGATGCTTTGAGAAAAGTAAGAGATGTACATCGGTTGAAAAACTATCGAGTTCTTTCTTCAGGTGCGAATTCTTCGCTATATTAGAATGGTTTCCTGAATCAGATAATACTTAAAGATATTTCAGTAACTAGAGTAACTGTTTCTCTGTTAATCCAAAGCTTTTTTTGTTTTCAGGTAAAATTTGCTCATCAGACTTTGTGCTGGTTGTAAGCAAGCCTGTTTGACTTCTTTAGGCCAAATCCTGAAATCTATCATTACATAAATTGCAATTTCCAAGCTTGCGAGAGGTTGGCGTGTGGCCTTGGTATCATGTAAGGGATATTTCTCTCTTTTTTGATATGAAATTGTACTACATACCTTTCCATATTTCTTTCTTAATGTTATTATTATTTCTTTGTAGAAGGAATCTTTCAGAGTGGATATTGGCATTCTTTGGTATGTATTGTCAAGCAACTATTTCCAGATATTTATTTCAAGACGTTCTTCTATTTGTTTCTGTTTCGCGTTCAGAACGCAGTAGAATTGGATTTGGTATCCCTTGGATACAGAAATTCATTGCATTTGACTCCAATAAGTTCAAGATGTTTAGAGTATACCATTTTAATTGATGAATAAAAGGCTTAGAACAGTCTTTCAATTGAATTATCGAAATATAGCTTTAATTGAGAGCAAATTAGTCGTACCTTCTCGTGATTTGTGTCAGTAAATATTTATCTGTCATTTTTTCTTGATTTTATGAGGTCAAGTTCCTTTCGGTTTGGACTTTTAACGATAGATTAAAAATGTTTCTCTGATTTTGAGTTATTAGTGAGTGTTATTTGGAAAAAATGAATTCAGTGCGGTTCTGAGTCTTTGTTCTGAAAGAATAGTTTACATCTTAGCTCTTGTCTTTTGTAGTACCCTAATTTGTTCCATTTGATTCAAAAGATCTATTTTCATGGCCTGAAAACTCAGAAAAACTCCAAAGACGCGTAAAGAGGGGTCCAGTACTTCGGGTACGTAGTATCTTTCGTGGCCCTAATAACGATACTTAGAGCGATATATTCTTGAGCTTCAGTCTCTGAATTGAGAATACTGTAATATACACGACGTAACGGATCATGGTAACATTCATCATAACCTATATAGTTTTGATTTCTAACTCAAGAGAAGCTGAGTTTTATTTAGTTGCATTTTATCAAATATTTCCATTCTTTAGGGACGAATTGACTGCCTTGGTCGACGTTCATTCTATCAAGAATCCCAGTGAAAATTGTACCCCAATACCTAAGAAAAAAGGTTTCAAATAGATTTTGTACTTTGAATGTGAAAGAATATAGCATGACAGAAATGGGTTTGCGTATCTACGAAATAAAGTAAAGGGGTTTTCCAAGAAACATAATAGATTTGGTATGGTTTCAATGGAAGTACTAGCCTGGAACGACCTGGGTTTGAGTTCGACGGTCTGACATGCATGGAGTTTTTTGTGTATTTCCAAACAAAAACCACGCGTCCCAGTCGTTGCTCCCTCCGGTCAAGTTCAACTAATCTGTTGTATAGCTCCGAAGCAGACGGATGGAAAACTTTTAAATGGGGCACTCTATCTGATACTTTGTTCAGAGCATTTCAGAAAAATTCCCATAAGACGTAAAGAGGAACGTGTTTGGGTGTGATTGGCAATTTCCACCCATATCTTTAGGAGACGAGTAGGTTGTAAGCGTTGTCGGAATCAAGTCCAAATGTGTCTAAAGCTTCTAGAACAATCAAAAATGGAATATTGGCATCAACTACAGCATTTGTTGACGGTAAAAAGCACCGTCATGCGGTGGCATACGAAGTGTAGTGAGCATAATGCGTGGAAAAATTCCATCACCAAGTTTGTAAGTAGTTTTGACCTGCTTACTGTTTATCTTATTCCAGCTAGGTGACAGTATACCTCCACTTTGATTTTCATCCACTTATTTTTTTGAGCCCCAGTGCCGAGAAAAATTATCGTAGAATATCTCTGCATTGCAATTCTTAGATATTGACCTTATTTTGACAGTTAAAATCTGATGGAATGTTATGTATTAATTCCTCATTTTTCTTTGTCTTCATGGAAGAAAGAAGAGTTTTATGTTATAAATATAAGGCTTGTCGCGTTCCGTTACAGTTTACCATTTATTTGCTCTCCTGCAAGGGTCACGAGCATAAAAGAATCCAATGACGGCAGACTGAAGATTCTTAATCTTGTGCCTTTCTGAACGTCAATGAGGGGATGCTTGGGGAGTGATTGTAGTGATTTTTTTCTCGGAATCATTCTATAGAATCATTCACAGTACAAGTAGTAGAGATATAATGGCTGAAACAAACGTTTTGAAGGTAACCAAAAATTCTGTTTTGCTTTCAGACATTTACATTCACTTTCCAGCACCTTTCGTCTGGAAATTAATGCTCATAACTATCCTGCAAATTCGTTATGTAGAATATTTTTGCACGATCTGTAATATGATGGTAGAGATACTTGGGTTTTTTTTCACTGAGCATATAATACTGACAATCACACTAGTATTCAGCTATGGGCTCGTTACCAAATTCAGCCAGGATACCATAAGTCTTCTAGTTTTCTTCCCTGAAGCACATGGATATGTAATGCGAGACATTATCTTCTGATGGTGGTGGTGGTTGAGTTCACACTGGTATGAAAAGTATAGGGCTTTGAAAGTCTAAACGTTAATCCGTTTGCTAACGCAAGAGAGCTAAAATATGCATCAACTTGGTATAGTTGTATTCTGAAGTCACTTTTCCGGAGAATTGCTTATGGAAAAGTTTTTGAAAGGACAGCAGATCCTTGGCAGACAGTTGGAGCATTGCGTTCCATGGAAAATAAAATCAACTTGCGAATGATAGAGGGACTGCCCAGCCAGCTGTCCCGCAAAAACCACGTCGAGACGAATTTTGTGGAGCACCTGAGCCCTTAAGACACCACCAGAGAGGTAGTTATCCTTAATATAATCTTTTTTGCAGTCTAGTAGCGACTTTGGCAGCTCTATGGTCTTTATAATACCTTCACAAAAAATCATATTACTCTGCCCTTTTTTGAGTGCAAATTGATGGAGATTTATTGCTTTGAAAGACTCCTAGTTTAAACTTACCTTTTTTGTCGATGGCCTATTTTTTTCGCTCATTGATTTCTTTTGATCCCATTTTAAACCCGTCCTGTATTCAAATTTCATTTTTTCTCATTTTACTTTTCTTGTTTCTTTTTTCGATATGTTTTTTCAATTTTCAAGCATGAATCACAATTATTTTGAAATTAAAATTTTCAATTTAGTCAGAACAATATCGGACGTCCAGATCTAAAATTACACTAGCTCTGGCTTTTTACTGACAACTTTGAGATGATTTTTGCCAGGTATATGGCACTGTAACTGAGAATGGCTGCCAAACTTGCGCTTACAGTCGTTCAGTATGTTTTTAGCTGTACGCTGGTGAGATGTTTTTTGACTCAGACGTGGTCAAAACAGGCCTTTTAATCGTTTCATATGACCTTGTACAATTTGCAAGAGCGTTTTATTTGCGGCGACACGTGTCTCTCTAGGCTTAAAAAGCATCTAGCTTGTCAGGCAGTCGGCGAATGGCATTGCGGCGTGGCAATAGAAGTTCTTCTTTACACTGTCAGCTGCCATAATGGCTGGGGATATTGCAAGGTCAACACCTGACAGTAAAGGGCAAGGCACAGTAGGTAGATCTGATACCTCAACTTGAGACATATTTTAAACGAAGTCGGTAGAACTTGACACTGAAACTGCATGGACAGATTTCATTTTCTGATTGATCTTCTTAGATGGATTCCAATCAATCTGAGTCGGCGATTTTGGAAGGCAACTCGTAGAGCCTTTATTGGCTATCTAATCACTTGAAAAGGCCTCGTTTCTCCCAGCGGAAGGCATACTTGGCGAAATCGGTGTGACTTACGTTGTTTGAGGTCAGACAGTAGTGGTACGAGCTGGCTATACAGTGGATACTGGCTTAAAAAGCGCTGATCGCGATCCCAGTTCTGTTCCAGACCCGCTCCATGTCTCAAAATTTCACTGTAATGTGGAAAACATTGCACGGCTCAAACCATATTTACCCTACGAGGGAATAACCGTCCTCATCCGGGATCAAATTACGGGAAAACACAAACCGTAAAGCGACAGTCGATCCTGATGTTCTTTTCCCTACAAATTTTACCTTCCATTATATGCACTTTGGGGTGGGACCGATTGTATCAGAGTAGTACGATACCTACTTCAGACGGTGACTGACACCATATTCTTAATAAAGGGTTTGATCCATATACTGCGCATAAAGTAAAAATAGAAATTACCCCTATGGCCAATTATCTCTATAAAAATCAGAAAACCAATTCCGAAAGCCAGGTCGAAAAATCAACACCGAAGCCTCTACAATACTTCTGTCTTTAGTTACTACAGCATGAAATCGACCGAAGATATGCACATACAGGACTCAGAAAGAGTTGTTGGGATCTTCCTTGTTTCTCTGCAATCCCAAGGCGTTAATTTTTACTTGAACTGCAGGCAGCACACAAGTGGAGCTCTTCAGAATAGGGAAAGAAGCGATTAGCGAAGAAAAGGCAAGGTTCAATGGTCAAGTTGGTCAATTTATGGAAAACGCAAACAGCCACAGAGGTTATGTGCAGTATAATGACCAATAAAAATGGCATTGAAGATATGAAGATATATTTTCAGGTACTATCAAGTTTTCACTGTTTGTTTTTCCGTTCTGGCAAAACCTAACTTAAGTAACATATCTTTCATTATGAAAACTATTTCTATTTGGTCAAAAGCAGTTAATTGTGTAGATTGGGACCGAAAAAGTTCTTCTTCTGTTCTGGATTTAATAAGATTTCATTTTAAGAGGAGAGTTCGGATATTGTTTGAGGAACATGATACCTCTCTAGATTTCAAGGTGTTCTGATTTTTAGACTGCTAACCTTTTTTCACGCATTTATTTCCTTGAGGTGTAGTCGTCGAACAATATCATGAATCGGGTCACAGGACTACACTGCACACTATATTAACTCTAGGATACCTCGTTAATGGATGCAATCGTTTTCGGCATTAAAAAATAATTTGGATGTAAATGAAGCACAAAAAAGTAAATCTTTGACATCTCCAAGTCTTCCAGCAATAGATCAAAGGTTTAAGCCTTCATAGAGATTTACGAAGTAAATTTATCCACTAAGTATACGAATAATGAAATGTAACAGGCTTTTTCGTACCAAGTACGTCGATTTAGTATTAAAGTAGCGCCTTTGCGGGTAATCGAACATGACTTACAGTTCTGTTCTCCCTCAAAATGTCTCCTTCGCATTACGTTGCCCTAGCTCATAATAAGATATTCACGGCTATTATCAGCCATTCACTTCCGTAGTTGGGCATATAAATTCTCTAATTCAGGTCAAATGGTATTTGAAAAGAATCTTGAAAAGGTACTAGATCATTTCTAGAAGAGGCAACGTCTTTCGTGTCTGCGTAAGAGTTTTTTCGCATGCAAATAATCAGCAATCTAATATATCAAGACACACGAAGAACTCTATAGAGAAAGAAATTTGTTTGAAAATTTTAATTCTGTGGACATCTATTGAAAGAACGAGTTTGTAAAGTTCGAATGTCATCGAAATCGGGTATTCCTTATCAGTTTTATAAAACTAATCCAATTGATCTATTTCAAAAAATGAAAGGAGATTAGAACACTCATCATGACAGCCGATAATAATGAGCTCCAAATTCTAGAATATTGTAAATGAAAGTTGGTACTGATTTACATTCATACCAAGTATTGTTTTCGGTTTCCTTCCCTAGAATTATGAAAAAAATAGATACTTGAGTCCTCCACGTGGTTTTCTAAATTCCATGACCTTCAAGTCATTTAGTGAGTCAATTAGAAATGTAAATGCTTACTATTTGCTCAATGAGCGATCTGAGTAGTGAGTTATGTCAGATATTTCACGTAAAGGTCAATCTATATAGAAAAATGGAGCTTCATTTTTACCGTTATTATAAATTTGATAACATCTCCATGGTAAACCATGGATGACTGTGGTAAATTGTTATCAATACGCTTAAGAAGCAATTTCTTGAGTACAACATCCTCTATAGGTCGGAATACAAGAAAAAGCATGCTGACTTCAAGAACATTTCAATGGTCATTTACAAATTCAAGAAAAACATCTTTGAACCATTCAAAAGTAAATACACACTTATTTCGGGCTGCAGGAAATTATGTCGGCAAAAAAAGCTTATTATTATGTTGGAGATATATTGAATCAATTCAAATCTTCTTGCCCGGCTGAATCTCCTAAGACTGACGGGTAAATTTTCGTTTCAAGATCATGAATGATGTACGTTCTCTAAATTACTTCGTTGGTAGCAGTATGAAACTTACGTGACGTCTTGGCACCGAAAAAGACTTCTCTGTTGCCGAAAGCATGACCCATAACTTCATGAAATATTAAGTTGTAAGCTTAGATAACTGATGCCCACTACAGATTTTTTGGCTTCTCTAGTTGCAAATAGAATATTATTTTTTTGGATGTTTTTGGAGACATTTCAGCAATTAAGACGTACAACTTCTACTTCTCCGCTTGTAAAATTTGAACATGTACTAACTGAAAGTTTGTAGATGAAGCTCCAAGTCTCCATTTAGAATTATCTTGACTGGTTTATAGCTTTATTTTCTGGAGATATCTGAAGTAATGGGTATGAAAATGATGAATTTTTATCGTTCGTACTGTCAGTTGCACTTTTTATAGCAAATTGAGTAACTTGAGATTGTTTTTTCCATCACAGTAGAGCTCAAACTTAAAATGACAATTCTGAGTTTGTGATATGGTAAAGGGGGTAAATTCTGGTGTTTTTTTCATTGAAAATAGGTTATTTTATCGGTATGGTTAAAGTACGGAAGTTCAAAAATCCTGTCATAATAGGTTAATGATCCAATACTCAGATTTTTTTCAGACTAAAAGCGATAAAATCACTATCACAATCCTTGCGTAAAGGTAAAGTTATGCTTCGATGGCTGTAAAAGATACTCTCTTTGCCCTTCACGTTGAGTTATTTTAAAATTTTGTATAGCATGCTATGGAGAGTCAATTATAAAACCGAGAATGCAGTTTGCTCAAATAATGACACTGCAAATATGGATGCACGCATTTTCATTAATGCAATTCAGCCTGTAAAAGTTGCGAATTTTTCAATTGCTGATTTTCTTGATTAAAAATTACGTCTTTTCTACTAGACCTCTAGCGGTGACCATTTGTCATGAAAAAAATAGTCTCTACGGTTTTTGCAATCAATTTGTAATATGACGCAGATATAGATGTATGAATAAATTACGAAAAAAACGTAAATAGGCCTCATTTGGATCATGAAATATGATATATAGGCGTCAAAGCATCACTTGCTTCAAATATTTGGAATTTGGCCTCTGAGTTTATAGAAGCTTAGGAAAGAGTATTTTTGATAATTAGTTGCGATTTTTAGCAAAAAATACGTTAAGCATGAGTCTCAAGAAATTGATTAATTTCCACTTATTAAGGCAAAATATGCAGTTGGTTAGATCTTATTTAGAAGTTTTGAAACTGTTTCCGAGAAAACATTGATTCCTGAGCTCATTGTAGTAAGATTTGTTCTATAAATAGAAATGAAAGGATTACATATCTTCAAAAATCAAGAATAAAACTGCCTTACACGGGAAAAATGCTAGTTTGAACTTACATGTCACTTCTATTTGTGTCTGTTTTCTTCCATATCTATTCTATAGTACTTAATCAATTTCAGTATTATTTGGATGGAAGTAATGAAAAGAGCTTTTAAATGTGTTCTGAATGATCTTCTTGCTAACTGAAGCACGTACAAATTTATTCTGGAAAATATGAAAAGAAACTAGAAGAAAAAAATGATGACAATATCGGGAGAGAGAAGGAAGTGGACGAGTTTGTATCGTTATGTATATCGAATTTAAAACTGTGGAGAAAAGAGGGTCTCTTTGTTTTCGTCTCTGACTAAGACCAAATGTTTCCATAGCAAACAGAGGATCGATAGGAGGAAACATTGAAAGACGGGCGAGGAGTGGTTGAAAGATATCTTATTTGCATATAAGAATGGAGGTCCTTTACGAAAGAAACTTTCTCAAATCGTTCATCAGATGTGCGCCGTCCCAGCTAAAAGGAGTTGTGGGATCCCGAAAATATCTAATTACCTGCTCAAATTTTCGACTTTTTACTGTAAAGTTTCCATTTTCTATGCTCCAATTTGCGAAACTCGAAATATAAAACTAACTCTTAACGTACTGCGCCGGCTTTTATACTGTACTTTTTAAATCGTAGCCACTACATCCTCAGTAGTTTCAGAGCATTAAATTAAAAACAATACACGTTTATTGGAAAAAAAACTAACCTAGAAAATTGTTTGAACTTTATATTTTCATTCGCTATGGCCCTGAAGATGGCGTGTTTCTTCTTAGCTGCTTTTAATACGAACATTCTGCTGCATGAAATTAATTTTTAAATCTTAAAAGACACAAATGCAATTATAGTTGAAATTTTGATATTCAAAAATACGTTTTAATTAATCTAAAATCTTTTTAGATACTCCAAAAAATCTGAAAATTCAATATTGAGCAAATACTGCGTACAATACTCGGATCTTGGACTGTGACACGAGTAAGGTATCACACAAAATCCTTAAACTTCTACTTGGCGTTTTTGCAACCTGTTAACTCATAGCTCAATCATTCAAACCCACTTTCAATTCAATAACAGTTAAGCAGTTCTTCAGGATGCCACTGCTCCTTTTCTCACTTCACATTGCCGCTCAGTGCTAATTTCATAGCCCTCTTTTGTTGCTTTTTTGCAGAACACAAGTTTTTTAGGTTTTTTGACGTCAGAAAAGTTTTATTTACTCTACCCATCATTGATAGCAAGGGCGAAAATACAACGAATCGAAGAAATACGAAATTTATTCCAGTTACCATTAGCATGCTAAAAAGTTAGTATAATGTAGCAAATTACACGGGAATAGAGGTATGTTGAATTCATCTGATGGCTTAAGGGTGATAAAAGAGCCTTTCCTATTTCATCGCTAGTAACCTCGAAATAACTTAATATGGGGTATTTAAAAGATCAACGAGTGCCTTACTGTTTCTATTCTTCATTATTAAATTACATAGAAGAGATTGATTCACTGGTATAGGTTCATTGATGTGTCAAAACCATGAAGTATCGCATCATTAAAGATGAAATAGAAGATTTTTTCATATTTCCCTCGAAAATCAAGAAAATCAAAGTTTGAATCATAATAGACTTATTATTTGGATTCTCAGTTGTCTCTAAAGAATTGTGACAGAAAATTCTTTAGATCACTGTTTACAACTAAATTAGAGCATTAATACGAGGCCAGTTTCCGGAATTTCCATAAAAAACCAAAACAGCTATAAAAATAATAGTTAAACGTATTTATTACACGTCACTGCACTGCAGCAACGCATGCAATACTGACAATGATTAATCATGCATTTAAGAAAATGTTATTTTCAAATCACGAAATACGCCTCCGTCTCGTACGTCAATCCCATCTCGACCCCGATCCGAGGGCTTCTACCGGAGATTCCACAAATGTCTTCAGACTTTGTACTGTATATTACAGTACGGAGCACGATACAAATGTAGTATTTCTACATAATCCACGAATCTTTGTCCCACAACTTTCCACCTCGTTCTTTCGGGAACCAGAATCCTCTTGAATGGCTGAAACCTTCATGATAAGGTCACCCAACCGAAAGTCTTAAATTGTCATAAACATGAAAAGTAAAATCAGTGAACATTCACAGCTCAACTTCGGATGCTTCTACAAAAGTGGTTTGAGGAACCGAGCTTCACGGGAGACAAACAAAAGCTTTTGCCGTGCGGAGAACAAAGAGATGGTGCTTTTGGAAGCTTCTAGCACATAAAATAGGATATTAGTGTCATCCATTCGTAATGGATGTTGCATTGTTTGTGTAAGGATACAATGAGACTCGAAAGATTCGAGTCCCAGCGTAGATTTGATAAAAATACTCATGAAACGTGAAGCGCCGTACTTGCAATACATATTAGTTATTAATCTGGGTGCTCACATTTCACATTTATAATTTTGCGTATTCAATTAAGTGACTAGGACTGCTGCACTAATTGGGTTGTCTTATAAACCACACGAATATTTAGACGCTACCACACAGAATGTCCAGCATTAAGAAACGGTCATGAGCAATCCACTCAACACTGTACAGAGCTTGGTACCATGTGTTTATACGAAGGGCAGACCAACCACCAGGAGACAGGGGATGGTGCCGTCCTGGCGAATATTAACTAAACATTCCCTCTATAAATCTGCAGCACGCTTCCAATTCATCACGAAAGAGTTACAAGCACCATTACCTGGAAAGTCACCAAGATCTTCGGACCACACATGTTGCCTCTTCCCCAAACTTAACACGCAGCTATATGTACCGTTTGTTTTTTCATATCTTAGACTAGTTCTTCACAGTGCCCAAACTGAATTTTCATCACAATTGTCACTGGTATCAGTAAAATGCGTTATCCCTGGGATGTGATCTAGGTTGAAATCTTGCACCAAAGTACAAAATAGATGAGCCTATTTCTTATTTTCCATACAAAGAATTATCCAACACCCTAGTAATATCATTTTACTGCTAATACCACTCTTTCGGAGGATAAGGAGCTTGTCATCTCTTGACTGTATGTACATGCAGTCGAAAAGAGCGGAGATATTTAATAACTTCAGTGCAAAAGACGAAACTCCTTCTGAAGGACAGTGAGTCTCCGAGAAGTGGGTAAGTACTACAGTAATTTTTAGTTTTGGGGCAATATTTCAAATGATTCGCGCAACCACAGAAAGCTGCTCCGGAGTGCATGGAATTCTCTTCTTGAAAAAACCTCGCATCTAAGCATCACAAAACTGTGCCTTCTCGGAAGGTTTGGGCTTCTGATTAAGGGCTATCTGTTTCAAAGGCTTCTCATCTCGCATCATAAGCGTCCTGTACAGGGGTTATAGAGCAAATATTCCATCTTCGTATTCTCTCAGCCTCAATGATGGACTAGATGCTAATGGCTCTATTCGCGATTTTCGCAGCAACATTTCTGCACGAACTGATTCTAACTGAATCATAAGAAAAGCGTACGACTCCGGCATCTTTCTCATATCCTCTTCATAAACTCGCAAAGAAACGATAGAAAAATCAGTGGATATCCTTCTTATTTTCCTGTTTCGTGAGAGAATCTCATTCCAAACCGGATCACCAGGTTTTGATGATATAGTACAATTCTGCGCCGGTAATTCTCTTTGATTTCCACTGAACCTCCACGAAACTGATTAAATTTTGTTCTCCCCAATTTCATCCTCATGTCCTCGAAGTAATTGTCGAGAAATAAGGTCTGCCTCATGAACCTCCTTCTCCTATCCATCCTCCTCGGGGTACGGAATGGTACCTAACGCAGTTTGTAGAGAAGTGCTTCTTTACGTAAAGTACTTCTGCTAAACACCACATCTCTGTCAAAACCTCAATGAGATCACCACGATATGGTCAGAAGATATCCT
Organism: Kappaphycus alvarezii; assembly: GCA_002205965.3. Taxonomy (NCBI): domain Eukaryota; phylum Rhodophyta; class Florideophyceae; order Gigartinales; family Solieriaceae; genus Kappaphycus; species Kappaphycus alvarezii. The sequence goes on from NADL03000856.1 coordinate 14,591, forward strand.
GGAAACACACCTTGTCTTGTAACCATCTTGGCCTGCTTTCTGAATATATTTACTTCTTTGCTTTTGTCAACATTGATATAGGTGAATGATGCCGCTCAGAAAAATACGAGGAGCAAGGTACGCTAAGATCTGATGACTCTGTTCCGTATGTATCAAGTAAGCGTACCACCATGATGAACAAAGTTGGAGTGGGTTGGCGGTAAACACGCGTACAAATCGAAACAATTCTGCGTGCGAATATTTATGGACTTCAAAATTCCTGGACATCAATCTCCGTAGCAGATACTAGAACTGTACCCTCCATTGGAATCGCCGAAACTCAACAGCTCGAGTACTGCATATAGAGTCAAAAAATGTACAGAAATTATTCGGATTTGAGAACCCTGTATTGAATTATCATTACTATACTCCGACACAGATTGGAAAATTCGCTTTGATGTCCCTTCAAGAAGAGACTGTTCTTTCAAATTCTCTTGGACTGTCAAGGTACGTTTACTGCCAGCATTACTAAGAGTTACTCTTCACCATATGGACTGGTTTCAGAGGAACAATTCAATTTTTATCTTCTCGGCTATCTCATTTCACAGCTCTAGCCGTTTCTGTATTCATTGTAATCAACAATTCGTTATGCAAACTACTCGAACCATGTGCAGACGTACTTCTGTACAGAAGTTGGCCGCATACAAACGTGCACCCGAAAAGCAGAGAAATGCGGAAACCTCAACTCAGAAATCAAGGTCTACGTCACTAAAATTTCCAAAAAAATGGTCAGCGATAGGTACTCGGATGGCGGAAGCACCAGTTTATCATCTTTAAGTTTCTTACTCCGAAATTACGAAGAGTGGGGCTAACATTTTTCGACTTGACGTTCTTGCAACTGCAGACATCGCCCAGAATCAACCCAATATTGTAATAGAGCTGAAAAGAGTACCACCTGACTAAGACGATCTAATTTATGGGAGTAAATCAAAACCAAATTCGATGAAAACGGTAATAATAAAGACCAAAAGATTAAAAACATTGAAGACAGAAATGCTCCAAGTTCAGACGAGTCATCCAGTACTGGATAACGCTCCCCTCTCCTTTCACCTCCGTCAAACGCAGAAAATGCCAAGATCTTTCCCTCAAAATATTTTTCTATTCACAATGCAATGTTTTCACCTTTGCCGGAAGGTTCACGATCTGGTGCTCGAATTCACGGAGCATATTACTTCCAATAATACGTACGTGTTCGGTGTATGAGAGACAAGAAGTCTCCCGTGCCACTCCAATGCAATCTGATGAACGCAGGAAGATTTAAAAATCATTCGGCGAACATCTTCTGAGTAAATTGCGATAGGATGTGGCCATTGTGATGGATTCTGTCAATACTGACATTGTAAATTTGTTTACCATTACCAAAGGTTTGGATTCACAAATGAGCACTGTCTTATCAGTATCGACTAACGGGTCAAGCCAAGCGAGGAAAGGACCGGTGTTGACGAAAAAGGGAGACTTCTTAGACAAATATACTCCCCATATGACGCTTATGCTCAACATGAAAATATTCTAGTTTTTAATCTGTTTCAAGATTCACTCCGTAATCCAGGAGATGGTGAAATCTAGAAGAACTTCTGTAATGGCCTATACAGTAGCCTCTGTTTTTCTTTCAATGATATTTAGTTTTACCGTAGTTTAGATATGGAACATAAAGGAGTAGGTTTAAATCAATGTGAATTTTGATACGGAATTATTACTGGAACTGTGTTAAATGTTCAACATCCTAAATATACTCAGGGAAGCTGCTAGTAGCATCCGCAAATACCCCCGAGTGTCACCAATTAGGTTCATTCTTCGGTTACATAAGAATTCCTTTTGATCCATTTACTCAATTGCCATTCTAATTCGTTCTGTGGTGTATGAGGTTTTGGAAGATGGAAGATCCGAAGTTTAATGCAGGGATCGTTGCGGACTATAAATTGATTAAAAGTAGCGAGTGTACGCTTGCATCGTTCATGCCATCTTAAAGGACAGCAGCCTCACAGTTAGCTACATAATGTCTCCTTCTGAGTAAAAAGGATTTCCTTGCTCTTCATTAGCCTTATATTGATGATGAAGGGAGCAGGAATGAATCTATGAATGATTCTAGGCTGAACAACGCAGATTGTAGTGAAATCTTTCCATCAGCTGATTAAGAATTAGTTTGTTTTAGAGATTGACTAGTGAGCTGAAGAGTTAATCAAATTACTGTTTATTAGTTCGTCGTGTAGAATAAGGTACTAAATTTGGTTTTAATTAAAGCAAAGCCCATATAATAAGCAAATAAAGGTATCTGCACTATCTATTGAACAGTATTGTGAGTTTTGTGGTGCCTCAGTCAACGGCGATACGAGTTACGGTCTTTATCCTTCGCGTAAGGGTCATCGTTACTGTAGTTTCTAATTTCGCCATCCTTGGCCCCCATATGCTGCAGCTGTATACCCACTTGGGAAATGTATAGTATGAGATCCGCTATACAGATCGTTCGAACTGCGAGCTCCTTTAATAATGTTTAAGTTTGTATTTGTCGTCTCCCCAACCGACTGAGGGTATCCTCAACGATCTGCACTACTACCACTTTCATCTGCCCCCTCCCGACTATACGGATCATTTACATACGTGAAACGTGGCTTCGAACCCTCCCTAGTATATGTATCATTCTAATAGGTGCAACGATTACCGCGGGAGGAATTAGAAGCAGTGTTACTGCCCCCACACTGCCTCGTTTATTCCGATCGCTCACTATCCAGAGTGCAGCTACCGTACTCATTACACTGACTGTTGCATATTTGACGCGGTCCATGAACATCTTTCCATCTGCTAGGTTTGTAATCTCTACTGCTAGCACCATACCCCCATCATTTTAAGCGTTCCTGTCGTACCTAGTATTCGGCAGCGATGAATGATGAAAGTTGTCCCAGACACGCTTCCTTCCACGTCCATATAAGTCGAAATCAACTTCACTATTCAAGGCACCTCGTACGAAATACCCTATTTGAGAAGCCTGTTGTTATACATTACGATCTAAATCTGCATTTTTCAAATAATTACCGAGATGGCCACATGTCATTGCGTACGATCTGAAAATAAGATTCTGCACTGACATTTCATCATCTATTGTTAGCCAGCCTTGACTACCAGTCAGAGCGTATATTCCAAGAAACATATTCATTCCTTTTTCCCGAATATTGAGGTCAAATTTCACAATGCAGCCTTTTCCGCCTGTTTTCGACCCCTTTTACTTGTAATTTCAAAATTTTCCCCACACTCGTCTCCCATACTTGCCCCCTAAATGCACCCAAATCAACCTGAGGAGCTACATTTTCCGGTACCGGAGTCATGTAAGAGTACTCGTCACCATCTCCTTTGACGGTCTTGGTGAAATGTGATATCAGCCCCTAATCATCTTCAAACATGCTCTTACTTCTATAGCTCCTGTTTCTGAACGAAACGTTTTTCATAAAGTGGATGATTTCCAGGACGGTATACTTGAATACCAAAATCAGATGCCCGCATGTTCGCTCCAACTTCTTAATTGTACCTTCATCAACCAAAGGCGCCAGACCACCCAATTTATTCTCTGCATACCAGCACACAATAAACAGAATCATGTACTCTCTCCTAGCAATCAGTCGTAGCCCATTGACATCATTCTTCTCAGACTTTTTGTGAATGTAATCTTAGATCTATACAGATCGAATGTAGTTGCTCCAGATTACCTACTGGATGGTTTTGCGCCGAACATTTTCTGTTGCACGTGTGCAGTCCTCCCTTCATTTTAATTTAGAGAAATCGCTGATGCCCCCTTTGTGGATTCTTTGAAACGAAATGGCCTTACATACCAGAACATCGTGTTCAATGACAAAAAGAAGAAAATCAATGTGATGAAACTCTCTGGTGTGGTCTCAGTCCTCAGTGTGACTGTGCCTGTATTCAGAACAAAATAAACAGTTTTTTACAAGAACATTCTTGTCAGTAAATCCGTTTCAGTAATTTTAATGTTTCAATTACTTACTGGGCTCCCCTATTCCTGGTCTGACTCAGGGATAGGCGGGGAAGAGAGTACTGCGTTTTTGAATGGACAGCTTCGAGCTCAGTATCTCTTCGAACTGAGCAAAAAGCAATTTTGTACCTTGAAGCGGTTAATGAACTATGTAAGATTTCAGAAATCGCTGGAGGTTTACTCGATAAGCCGAACCTTCATTTTTTTGTCGAATTATATGATTTTATAACCCTCGCGTTTGAAAATGCGTGAATTCATGAAACTAATTATTGAAGCTATACAATAGCATTCTAAGCGCTTCACAGCAAGAATTAACCATCATTCTGCGCATATACTTACTGTTGAACACTGTTTATGTATACACTTGGTTTTTATGCTCTCCTTCAGTCCATGGGATGGAATATGCGGCCTGAAATAACTTTTTATTCTTTGACGATAAGAAAGCATCCGTTTAGTACTAATGCAGATCTTCTGGACACAACAGATCATTCCTCATTTCAAATGAAGCTGATTTGTCAATTGCTAGGCTGTTCAAAAGATCTCTTCTGGAGAAATGGTCCAAGGGTTTCCGTACGGATTCTAACATGTTTCGAAGCCTTGAAAAATGGATACGAAAAAGAAAATTTAAAAATATTGAAGGCGAATCATATGGTATGTGCGAAAGTTTGTATTTCAAAGATATGGTAATTTTCGGTTCGAACATGTACCAAGAAGTTCCGCCGTTCATATCGATAAATTCATTCTGCTCTGTATATCTTGAAATTAAGACAGCACTTTCAAGGACTAACGAGCAAGTAATTGGGAAGCCAAATGGATTCAAACTCTTTTCAAAAAAATCGTGTGTTTCAGGTTCTACTCACAGAAAACGAGAGATTTAGATTCATTGTTCGTAAGAGATCAGAACAAGGAGCTCTTGCTCTGTCGACGTATTTGCTCTAGCGGAATTCCTCTAAAGATGAAAGGAGCCTTTAATAGGTATATTTGTGTAATGCCCAGTGTGCTGTACTGATGAGGTGCAAATATTGCAAGGTTTGGTCAGTACTTACCAAATCAAACTCGTGGGAATGTCTGAGGGTATCAATCATGTCGTAGTTTCTAACTAGTGTGACTTCGGATAAAACGTTTCAAGCTACGTAGGTGATAAATTGTGCTATCGAGTTGAGTCTCCGTTAGTAATTAGACACAAACGCCATTTGCTCGATGGTGGAGTGATGCATATCCAACGAAAACCGATTGGGTATCCACCGAGAAATGCCAGCATTACGAGTGTTACATTTCGTCCAAGTACTTCATATAATGTAACGAAAATTGTTTACTGTTGACGATCAATGTTACCAAGTTTCACTAAATCAACAGAACTAGTCCACGAGTCAAACAAAGTGAGTACTTGACAGAAGGATGATGTCAATATGCCATAAAATGTTGAAATCAGCGAAGAAATGAAAAAGAGAAATATGTCAATGCCATATACACCTTCTTCTTCTTATAGTGTAGTAATTACTCCAGAGATTGGCACGGGTGGATGCCTGAATGTGTGCTTTTATCTTGCTTCATTTAAATTTTATAAAATATGGTGTTTCGTCTGATTCACAATAGACATTTCTTGCTTGCGAATCTATTATGGAATTAATTATTGTCAATTACATGGTCGTAAGACTCCAAAACGTTCCATCTTGCAAATTTCAATTGATAAATACTGACGAAATTCTGATTCCATGCCATTCGTTTGCCTACGTGGCTAATGGAGATTACAATCACACAACTGATGTTGGTATTACATAATCTCAAAATGAAAAACATGTTTGAAAAAAGGGCGGTTCCTTTTCGAGTTAAGAGCAGCTCGAAAAGTCTCAGCCCATGACCGCTGTCCCTGATGAAAGGTGTGTCCTCCCCAGCGGAATTCAACCTACGCGGCAACCTGCAACATCATGCATTATCGAGTTAGCTACCAGCATCTTTTCACATAACCATTTCGGTTCATTCTCGTCCGTACGGCCTGAGAAAATATACAAACGCACTCTCAACAGAACAGAAATTCGAATGACAACGCGATTGTTCAAGGTCTTTTCTGTATTGCAATTAAGCAGAAATTGTAATGGCCGTCCGAAATCACATGCGAGAGTGGCAGCGCACGGGGTGAGAACAGTAGTAACTGCAATCAATTCTGGTTGCCGTTCGAAAAACACGATGTAGACGTGATTTAGTGACACTCGAAGTTCATCTTGCGAAGTGGTGGGCGTGGATGAGTTTACGGAGTGGGAAGATGGCTGTTAACAGTCTAAGTATCATTTTTGTGGCATCTAGTTCCAAATTGCATTGACATTTACGTTTATGGAACTCGAAGATTCGCTTACGTCTCGAGACGTGAGATAATCATCGTCCAGTGTGGAGTTCAAGACGACATGTACATGTCGAACGATAAGGATGAAGAGTATTACTTGGAATTTCCAGTTAAATTTAGAACGAGAAAGGTCAAGGTGGCCCCTTTTACTCTACTATTTCTTTTTTTCTGTTAAGTTTATTTCTTCTCCTGTAATAACACCGATGAAAGGGTATTGCTTAGTATAGTTTTCCTATATACACATGTAAACATAGTTCATTGATATTGGTTGATACCCTCAGCTAGCGTTTTTGCTATCAAACGTAGTTTACAGTACCATACGTAGATATTAATAGTTTTTTTCTTGACATTCTATATATAATATGTCGTTGTATCAAATGATGTGAGGTCGTAAAATTTCGTTTAATGAAGGAGGTTTACACATGAAACGAAGCAGTAATGTACAAAAAGATATGTGGAGCTCATGAATATAATGAGTATCGGTCATCTCACTCTAGTGGTTGTGGGTAGTACCCGATTATGTGTACAGATGCAAAGTTTTAAAGAGCCCACTCATTGTTTCTTCTGGGGTGCAGCTCACGATAATAAAACATGTAATTTATATTGGAGATATTTGGCGGTAATTATGAATATTGATGCCTGTGTGTCCTACTAGTAATTGTTTCATTACACTATCAAAACATATTTGGATGTGCACGATACAGTGTACAGTCAATAAAAAGATGTGGTTTTATATTCGATTTGGTAAATCTGAAATTGTTTTTTTACGCGCAAAAGATGTTATTTCATCGTACAATGAGTTTACACTGCAGTGTAGATGAGAATTTTTAGGAGCACTGGACCGATTAATACACGGCTACCCTCATATGGTGTCTCCGAGGTAGGAACGCAAGCCAGTACTGTGGGGCTCACAGCAAAAAAAGAGAGTTTGTTGAGAAAAGGGTATTCGAAATAAAATCGCCTCAAATGGAAATCCCCATGATACAGTAGTGGTGCCAAAAACAACCCTAAGAATGTTCCAGGCTCCTTGATTCAGTTTCAGGACCTTATTCCCAAATGGGATCTAGGATACTTTATAAATACCAATTCATGTAGTTCTGAGAATTATACGGAAATAGATTGCAAGATCAATGAGCAGTTGATAATTTTTCTCCTACATATGTTTCCATGAAAAATATAAGATATCGGGAGCGAGAGTACCATTTAATCGGTTTCATCATACTTAGGTAAAAACCGTACAAATCGTTCGCCAATGTGTTTAAACGATTTTATTACGTCGTTTCTGATTCTTCCTAACTTACACATATCCGCGAAGAGGTTTTGACAAACCGTTTCAATAGCATTCCCTTCCTAAAATTCAAGTAGGACTGTAATATCTATTCAATGCAAAATTCGTTGCTTTTCTGCCAACGTAGCATATGTTGCAGTCGTTGTTATATTCATGGCTCTCAGAAAGCTATGTGATTGAATCCGGAAAGATGTTCCATAATTATTTTCGTCTGTGCTCAGAGGTCGTGATTGAACCATCAGAATCCTAGTTTAATCTTTTCACTGAGGAGAATCTAGAATATAAATTTTAATATTTATGCTATAAGAAACGAAACCGACGAGAACAATCAGAGTATTTCAGGACTCTGATTTTTCAACATATAAAATCCCTCGAAGTCAGAAAAATGTTTTCTAATATTTCTTTTTGAAGCATCACCAAAGCTTATTCTTCCTTATAGAGGCAGTGTGATGTGTCATTTGTTATAAAGGATTTTTCTTCTTGCTGTACTTTTTTTTATCATTTGAGCAGTCCCTTCAGTAGTGCCCTGCACTGCCTTTGGTCTTTTTGAGAGCAAAATCCCTTCAGCTTCTCTCTTGCTAGCGCTATCTTCATGGAATGCTTGGGAGAATGAAAACGTCTTCGCGTTAACAGGACCCTTCTCTTGTTCACCTTCTAGCCGCTTCAGCTCTGGTCTGAATTTTAGACTTGCTTCCACTATTCCCCCTTGGCGCCCATTATTCGACGTACAAATACTCTCATGATTCCCGTAATGGTCGAATTTCCCACAAAGTGTGTTTTGCTGGCCATTCTCAAGAGATCGGTTAGCGAAATTGCCTGCCTTGTGTAAATGGAAGAATATATATTATAACTTCAAGCTTTTCATTTGGTTCTTCCCAATCTTTTCGCTGAGGTAGGAGGTAATTAGAGAAGTTATCATGTACTAGTGATCGTCTAAGCGGCTGTTCAGTTACTTCTAGAGCTTCCTGAAATCACTCCGAACAAAATCTAGCGTCACTACGCTAGTAGCAGCCTTGGGTTACTTCTTCGCAGTTTCAAAGATACCTTTTTTAGAATTCCCCGTGCTAGGAACCCAATTAATAGAACGTCCCGGAGTTCCCGAAGTATTTTTCGTTTGTGTCCTTAAAACATACAAACGCGAGGGATCTTTCGATAAGTGGGAAGTCCACCGGAAGCTTGCCAACTGTCACGACTTCTCGAATCGTCCCGTGTTTTGATTTGTTTTTGAAACCTTATTTCTCGTAACAAAAGTTACACACTAACTAATGAATTAAACAAATCGTTGAAATCTACACATGCTGTAACAACTGAAACCCTCCTATCTGACAGTGATATTAGTCCTACATGATCAATTAGAATCTCTATTGGTCAGCCTTTAATTAGACAACCTGAAAGGTCGTATTGGTATCATCCAGGCCTTACATATTTGGGTTGAGTAAAGGCAAAGCTCTGAGGGTGGAGACTCTCACGAGCTACAGTACCCATCGGTGTGTTTTGTTGAATCAGAATCAGGCTAGAGGTGCATCAATGCTTCGAGGGACCTACGAGTCGTTTCATCGGTCTCTACCTCCCTTGGATATTCCATGACAAACGGCGTACAATTTTTGATACATTCAAGGCTTTTTTCTTTCCAGGAACATTCAGTAATAAACCTTGCCTTGTGTTTCGCCCTCACGTCATCAGAAAAACAGACAAGAAAACTTTCGGTATTCTCTCCGTCGTTCTTATCTTTCATCGAAAACTTAATGTACCTTTAAAGGAGCTCTTCCACGTTTTAATCTCTACCACTCTTGAGTTGCAAGTGAGCAGTGGCGGAATCCATCATTCGAATGAAATTATAGTTAACAAGCAATTCCCCATCATTACAAAAGAACCGCCTAGTATCGTTCTACAGGTGCAACAGCCCTCAACGGAAGTTGCAAATAAAAAATTAAAAATAGCGTCGACGGAAAAAAGGAAAACCTAACTACCTGATGTGAGAGTATTTGCGATCGAATAAAGTGCTAATGTGGATGTTAACGAAAAACGGCGAGTAGTGGACGTGAACGATGAGCGATTCTTCTAGGAAAAAATATTGAAAAAGCAAGATTCACGACCTCCCTTCGAGTCTAAAAAGATGAGCATGGATTTTGGTTTGGGGCTGACTACCAAATTTCTCTCCTCCGAATCAATTTATTCATACTATATGATTTTCTTTCCAAAACTAAAATAATGATGAAAATACTAATAGCAACGGGAATAATAGGACAAGACTCCATGGGGATGTTGCTATTAATTTGACAAAATACTTGTAATTAATCTAGGTCTCAAAATCCTCATCCTCTTGGTCAAAGCCTAGCACTTCTCTTGATACATCATAAATACACATGCATTCCTTTACGTACTTTTAGATTGGCCATGATTGCCTTCTTCTTCCTGCGATGAACACAGCTCACCTAGTGCTCCTTCACCCTGCTATATTTATGGAACGACCTCATCCCACCAATGCATTACTCCCTCTCCCATATGCCACGGTATGAAATTCTTTTCTTTATTCGCGTACTCCTCAGCTTTCTCTTTTTCCCGTACTCTTCTTCCCCTTCCTCTGTTTTTCCCTGACTATCCACCGCACTCCTCTTCTTCTATCCCGGAGACCAGTTTTGGGGCCACCCAATCCTAGAAACATTTCATTACCTTACTATCCTTCTCCGAGTCCTTCACACTGATTCCTGTGCTCCTACTTTCGCCAAGCTACTAAAAACGAGATCTATTGGATGTTTCCTGGTTAGCCGAAAAATGTAGTGCTCTACGTATTTTGGGTTTAAATGGAATAAAGAAAAAACGGCGATGGGGTAATGACGACAAGGTTTAGGAATAGGGCGAAAATGGGGTAGTCCGTGTATGTTCGCTACCAAATGAGGATGTGATTTGTCAAGTTTTTGTTGTTGCAGGGTCGTAGATAAATTTTAGACAGCATACGATGGGTTTAAATGTCGTTCAAGGGTTCAAATTGACAGTCCCACTGAATCAAATAAAATGCGGAAATTGGTCTTGTATCTGGAGGGGGATGAGGGGGTAGTTAACTTCGTCGTCTTACAGTTCTAGCTGAATGAATCTAAATGTTACTAGAAAAGAATGAAACTCGAATTTAAGAGGATAAGTCATGGCGACAATAACTTCTAGAAATATCTATTATGCAAAAAATATATATACGTTCGACTAGTATCAAATAAATAGAGAAGAATAAAAATAGATCCTGTCAGAGGAAAGGGAAGCTGCAGAAAAAACGAGAAATGATAAAAATAAAAGAGGTTAATAAATGTACCATTCGCAGAGTAAAATAAACAGAAAGTGGACTGAGATGGAAACAAGTAGTAAGTTCAGAAAGAAAATTAACAAGGGTATTTCTGCTCGTAAAGGGAATTCCTTCAGTTTCCCGTTTGATAGAGTGTACCATTTTTTCTAATTAAAGTTTTCTGCAGAAATTTGACATTAATTTCCGTTCAGATTCACAACTCGGGAAAAAGGTTTTGGCGTTTTACTCTCGAAAGATATATCCGACTTATCCCACGGTTTTACAGACAACCACAGTCGACTAAGAAAGGGTATACCGACGCAGTAATGGGGGAGGAACTACGCTCCCTAAAAATCTACCTTCAGGCTAGCCATGAAGCAGGCCGCATTGGACATAATTCACAACTCTAAAAGGTTTCCAGCCAATCTGTACATCTCAATAACAAACCCTCCTTTTTACCTATTTCCAACGGCCTTCCAAGCTTTCCTCCGCTCGCAGTAAAATATTCTGCTTACCAATTTTTTTCCAAGGAACGGGAAACGAAGGATCATTTACTGTAAAAAGATATGTTTTTTGGTACATGCTCAACTTGTAAAGTAGCGCGGATGGACGTAAAATTTTAAAATATGCATTATAAGGATAGAATGATGTTCATTTGAGGCTGAAAATTCAGGCAATTGGTACCAAGTGAAGAGCCGACTTCTTCGATCTCACATTTTTAAAACCCCTCGCGCCTCCTTACAGGAAAGTGCGCACTTTTTATCCATCTACCTGCATCATAAAGCAGTAGCGGCTTGTATATAACCGATAACGTATTTCATCCATTAAAATATCCCAACATTTTCCTCTACCTCAATGCAGCAATAACCGCCAAACTCACATAGTGTGAACTTTTGCCCGAGACTTCTGCGAGAGAAAGGCTCGTGCCTATCCCTGTATCCACACTCGGATGCTAACATCCAGATGTGTATGCAATGCTTATTGATGTCGTGCGGAACCTGGGCGTTTGAGGGATGGAGATGGACGGGAAGGTTCGAACGGTGCTAGCAAAAAGGCCTCCTGCCGCGGCTGTCATGTCAAACGCGGCAGCCTGCTCGCTTTCATTCAGTCCCTGTAAGGAAAGTAATTTATTGTTGCCCAGTGATGTCTTGTCTCGCGCCGCCGGACTTCTAGCTACGTTAATTCAGCAATCCACATCTTCCGTACATTAAAATAACCCAGAATTTCATCATTTGAGGCTGGTGAAAATAAAATTCGAATATGTGTACTAGCCAAGTAGAAGACCTCCGTGTCTTTTCCATTGTAAAATATATTCGATCTATGTACTAGATATGGGTTGAAGTGTTTATTCTTGAAATGTATATTGGATTCTATCCCAAAGTACTCAAAAAACCCACAAGCGACTCAACAGGGCATCCCGGTACAGGCTTCATCCCCTCATACACTCTGACCTGCCGCTGATCATTACACCACCCAAATTTTCTCCATTCATGCTTCTCACGAAAATTGCTCAAAGTTGTACTATTTCCACAGAATTATGAATGTTATTAAGTTTGAACATGTAAGGGAACAGCATTCCCTTGCGCACTTCGTAATTTTGTAGCCTTGATTCCATTGTTCGTACATGCAGTAGAGGAATTCAAAAGGTCAGCTTTACATCGTGATCCGCAAAAGTAAGATGGAATTTTCTTCTTTGTATTTCTAAATTTCAAGAATGGCTAGTTCGCATATTAGATTCTCGTATCTGCCTTCTTATCCCTTCACAATTATTTTAAGGGGCGGAGCACATGAGATGAAGTAAGCTGACTTGGATAGCAAGAAAAATGAATTAGTATCGGTTTAAGAAACAGCCCCATCATTATAGAGGGCAAGGGGGAAAGAGAAGGCTCACTTACTGAAACGATATGCTAGCTGAAACTAATTCAACTTATTTGGCAATGTAGACAAATGCGAGGTCCTCTAAAGCCATCAAGGGCCCGAAAAAGTTTTGTCTGTCGGGTCTTCGTACAGCGCTGATTTTTCCTAAATAACAAAGGCCTGTAATATGGGACTCACTGGTACGAATGTGTTACCCTATGCATCATGCCTAATGACTGGACTTGATGCAAATTTACAGATAGTATTGCATGGTACTGTCGACGGTACTCTCTGTAAAAGGGAAGGGCACTATTTATTGTTGGATTCAAGCAATAAAGCACCAGAAGTATCCTCCTCGATGTGATCAGAAAGCCCTATATCTACCAAACATAAAAAGGAAGCCTTGTCCCTGTTCTCAAATACCTCACTTGGGCTAGGTGAAAGAGCGATAACAGGTTACGGCAATTGATCAACACCCGAAATTCAAGCGCGACAGGATATCATTAGCTCATTGTCCTATATTTGCATTGATTCACCCTTTACATTTTAAGCCTTTACCATCACGACATCCCTCAGGGAACAGCTGACCATATTTTTCATGCATTAAAAACACCCCAAATTTCCCCCGCAAAGGGAGGGAATTGGGTTGGTTTACTGTGAGCAATGGAAAGGTTGGGAGTCCTCTGTACTTGTAATGAAACCATTGGCAGGACCTATATTGTAAGTGCTTTAGCGTGTGTACCAACTAGAAAGTAGCTGGTAGACCGGTTGACAAGCAAGCTGCGTTGGAGGTGACCATCAACGCCGCGTGTCGTTGGAGGAGAATTGTACTCACCCTGGAGTATTGGTCCAGGGCTCGGTTGGCGACCGCTCGGGCTACCTCCGTGATGTGGCGGAACGCTTCGGGATGTCACCCCCGAGTGTGGAGATAGGGACGGGCACGAGTCTGTTCCTGTCAGGTAAACTGGCTAAGAATCTCTGGTATTTTCGTAGCTTGTCCGCATGGGCTGCGTTCAAGCTGGTAAGGGGGTTAAAGGTTCTCATTCTGAGGTGAGAAGGGGCAAAGTAATGTTGCATAAAAACAAATTGACTCGTCAATCGTCGTTTTCATTGTCTTCTCTTTTCCCTAAACTCATCCTTCTATTTGAAGAACCTCCTGAATCTCAAGGCCCCTTCCGCGTTCCCTTGTCCGACTTAACTATCTACTCTACTCGCTCCCACATCGAAATAACACTATGGTAAAAACACGCAAGATATGTGTGTTTTGTGATTGCACTTGGAATAAGTAAGTCATAGTTCATTGATTGCCACCATCGGCTCTGCGTCTTGTAGAGTGCATTTTACAATAAGAATAATCCTGAATCTTCTGATTGTTTAGCATGAAGCGTTCGGTACACACAATTGTTTTGGATCTTGCGCTGGCGATCAAATGTAGGACAATGGCATCTACATCGCAGCTTGTATACTATCACAGAGGCATTGGAATGTCCGATTTCATACTTGATTCTCTAAACGGAGCTCTCGAAAAGGGTTTGGATGATAACCTGCAGGACTTATACACTTTTCTTGCTTTGAATTACGAGGAAGGAGATGAAATCTTGTTATTTGGATTTTCACGCGGGGCATACATCCTGCGGTCCCTGACAGAGATGATGCATGATGTAGGTCTGCTGCGCCGTGAAAAGGTGAAGAATGTCCGACCAGCACTTGAGATTTATCGCGGAGGCAACGGTGCGGAGAATGAGGAGGGCGTGAAATTCCGGGCTGAAAATTCACGAAGGGTGCCAATCAAGGTATTAGGATGCATGGACACGATAGATCCATTTAACATACCACGACCAATGAAGGGTAGGTTGGATGTGGTCAAATACGATTTGCGGACTGAAGTTGTCGCTCCAGAAGTGGAACACGGTATTCACTTGATGAGTGTAGATGAGGATAGAGCAAGTTATTGGGGAACCTGTATGGTTCCGAACGAGCAGCGAGGAACAGGGCAAGTGACAGAGTTGTACTTTCCGGGATATCATAATGGAATTGGGGGAGGAGGTGATGGCTCAGAGCGATTATTGGCGGAAAATGCGTTGAAGTTTTTGGTAGAGGAAATGGGAAGAAGACGGGTAGGGCTGGAGGTAGAATGGGGAATGGTTCCAAGTGCCTATCATTTAGAAGTAGATCTGATTTGGCCGAAAGGCCCGCCTCTGCTCTCAGAATATAACCGATTAAAATTCATAAGCGGAGGGGAACGGAGAAGGAAGATTGGTAGTGTGAAGGAGCTACATTTCACAGTGATTGAACGATATCAAAATGTTAACACCTGGAGACCGAAAGCATTGGAGCATTTGAAAGACGAGATCTTGAGCATGTGACTCGGAGAGATAGGGATAGGTTGCCCGTGTCGGCTCTTAGTTCTGGTTTCGACCCCAATTCTGAGTATCTAAGCAACGGCAGTGATGTCTAATGCACCATGTGTAAATGGGGGTTAATTTACTGTGGTAGATATGTGGGTTGGTATCCAGTAAATTTGTACCGGAGCGTAGATATCGTATCAATGCATCATGCCTGCTGACAGGCTTCGAGCCAGCCATTTAGGCACAGGACTCACATAACCCATTATGTTGAGCATGTCTAGCACACAAACCGCACTTTTCAAAAATTAAAGAATCAAATCATTCTCTCCGAGTATCTAAGTGTTTTCGAAATATCGATTTACGTGGTAAATGCTTTTTACTACGAAAGATATGTAGGCTGGGTTCCCGAGCTGACTGGACTTTCTTTAGTAAGAATTCCGATGCATAAGAAAACAGCCGTCATCTACCGCTATTGCCTACCCATTCAGTACCTCTCCAGCACGGTGAAGTATGAATCCTTCGGGGACTACCGGGTGGCTATCCCCGTGCTCTTAGTGAGCTCACCTCAGCGCCCAGTTGACGCCTGTGCATAGTCGCCCTCGGGGTTGAATGTGATGTGGGCAACTTCCATGGAAGTAGGCTCGTCACCACTCGGTGGCGAGTGAGATGGTTTCAGTGTATCAGGAGAGCTAACCGCAGGCCTGTTGGTCTTATGAATTGAGAGGAATGTGAAAAACACGTTTAGCATACACCGGGGGATAGCCGAAGCGCAACTTACAAATATTAAAGAACGAAATCGATCCTGTGAAGAACAAATAAAACATAGGGGGAAAGATGCTGACAAAAAGCTGGTAACCGACTCGACAATCGGGCGGTATCAGAAGGATGTACAGGAAGTGCCGCAGCAGGCGCTGTTGGTACTCCGCTGCCAATTATCGTCGACATCACGTCCTCCGCAACGTTCTCGCCCGCTTCTGTAAGGAAGTTGTTATCGTCGCCCTCGTCGAACATCCGCTCCTTTACCAGTTTCCAAATTCGTCTGGGCATTCGGAGTCCCCCGCGTTAAGAATGGATATTTAAATTCCCACTGCCTACGGGCTTCAAATTACCGATTTTTGCTATTGCCCCCCTCCGCTCGCGGCCACATCTTGCGAAGTACGGTTACCGCAGGCGCTGCTGCGACACTCACAGAGCGCGAGAACCATCGCTCTTACGGCACTTACTGCGACCAAAACGATATCCTCATATCCTCTGTAGGGATTGATATCTATGGCGCCTCGAACGACGACGGATTGATATCTATGGCGCCTGGGGCGACAACGGCCAGGGCTTCTTCCGCCGCCTTGCTTCCTTCGATGCTTCCCGTTGTGAATCCTGTTAGCAGAGAAACTAGGGGCATTATCCTTATGCGCACAAAGGCACTCCCTCCTACGTTTCTCTACTCATTCACTTTCCTTTTGTTTCTACCTCTACTTTCTTTCTCTTTTGCGTCAATATTCTACATTTCTTTATATTCTTTCCATTTTCTCGTTCCTCTTTTTATTGGCTATTAACTTCGCTTTTGATGATGGAAACGTTTGGGTCTTTTACTCTTGGTGGTGGTAGATCTTTATTTGTCGTACAATGTCGCACAGAGGCGTGCGGAGGGTATTTATAAATTAACTACGGATGCGGGCGGCGGGTAGAAACTTGTCGCGCCTGCATTATTTGGAGACTAAATGCAAAACGAGTAACGAAGTCGCGGAGCTCCTGTTGAGGGGAGGAACCGCGATGGGAAGCAGCGAAGGAAGCAAGGCGGCGGAAAAAAGCCTTACCGTCGTCGCCCAAGGCGCCATAATATCAATCCCGACGGGGGAGAGGAGGATATCGTTTCGGTTGCAGTAAGTGCCGTAATGACGATGTTTCTCGCGCTCTGCGAGTGTCGCGGCGGCGCCGGCAGTAACCGTACTTGGCGAAATGTGGCGGCGTGCGGAGGGGTGGGCAACAGTAACGTCGACGGCTATATCGGTACTGTGAAGCCCGTATGCAGCGGGTATGTAAATATCCATTCGTAGCACGGGGGACTCCGAATGCCCAGATGAGTCGGGAACCTGGTGGAGGAGCGGATGTTCGACGAGGGCGACGATCCCAACTTCCTTGCAGTAGCGGGCAAGAACGTTGCGGAGGATGTGGTGACGACGAGTCATTCCGTCTTCGTATTTGCAGGTCAACGCGTGTTGACCACTTGGATCTAAGACGGGTGCGATGTCGGCCGAGCGGCGGGAGCAGACCGGACAGCGAGTAGATCCAGGGAATAGCGCGATGCCGAGACGTAGAGCCAGAGCGACTTTCCAGGCGGAAGAGGACATGTACGTACCGCGGTGGGGGTGAGGAAGCGAAGAGAAAACAGTCGATGCGGAGGATGTGCGCACGGAGAGGAGCCATGCTCGGTCGTGGGCTGCCGCGGACGAGAACAAGCTATCGGACTTCGATAGCATGAGTTCAGTTGTGATCGCAGACTGGAGCCTTTCGCCGGGGACCGGCGATGAACAACGCTCGAAAAGAGCCGTAGCTGTAAGCGACGAAGACAGCTGCGGGTGGCGGGAGGATAAGAGCGAGATGGCAGACCGAGGGATCTCTTCCAAGTGGCGGTCCTGGGAAAGGGTAAGCAGGTCGGAGATAAGTCGAAAAGAATCAATTACAGATGCTGCGTATGCAGCCTCAGTAATGTCTGAAGTTTGCAGGAGACCTAGACCGCCCATTGAGAAGGGGAGAGAGGCTTGGAGCCAGGCTCGCTCTGGACAGGGCAGCTGCAATTGGTGGAACGCTTCCCTCTGCTTCTGATCGAAGCTAGCGGCAAGAACCGCAGATTGAGTGGAGGGAAGCGTACGCAGCAAGTGCATGACCTTGGAGGCGTTCGCACAGAAGAGGTGTAAGTGGAAAGCCAATTGAGCGTCATCCAAGTCTCGAAGGGATTGGAAGATGCGGTCTGATAGGGGTAAATCGGCGGGGGAAGAGATCTTCAGAACCAATTACCCTGAGAAGGAGGTGTTGCGAGCGACAAAAGTGCTGCCGTGGTATTGTTGAACGAACAAAAGGGAGTGTATATAGAAGAGAGTTGAGGAAGCTAAAAGCAAGTATAAAAGGGGCAGGGTCTACCACCGACGCTCTGCGACTAGCGTAAGAAAAAGTTTTCTTGGGTCTGAAGTTGACTCTCAACTTCCTACTACTCGGGACTTGGTTTGAAGTTGTCTGCCAACTTGCTTGACCTCTCCATGAGGAAGCAGTTTACTCAGCTTATATAGACTTTTGGCTACCCCTAAAGTCCGAACAAAACTACAGAAGATACCAAGAAATGCATAAAAATACTTTGTGTGGACAATATACTCTAAGCAAAAGATACTTAAGAAACTAACAATTAATTTGGTCCTCTTATTTCCCATTCTCTAAATCAGATCCAAACAACTCCTCTAAAATATCCATGCTGTCCAAGCAGTCCCCACAAATATCTGCGAATGGCTCACAACTCTCTATTTCCCCTGGGAGATATCTAGACTACTAAAGATATCTCCATCCGGTTCCATCGTGGGCACAACTTGATCCATACTCTCTATTCCAGGCCCCACCAGTCCAACACTTTCCATGCCCCTGTTCCCTCCTCCTCCTCCTCCTCCTCCTCCTCTCCTCTTCTCATCCTCCTCCCTCTTCTTCCTCCTCCTCATCCTCCTCATCCTCCTCCTCTTCCTCCTCCTCCTCTCCTCCTCCTCCTCCTCCTCCTCTCCTCATCTTCCTGAGCCTCGTACACTAGCTCAGGGGCTAACCATTCCTCGAAGGACTCCCCGCTCTCCTCCTCGACCTTCTCAGCCTCTCCCGGACTTACCTCCCTCGCTTCTTCTTCTATGAAGAGGCGGCGCACGAACTCGATGATTTGCTTCTTTGTTTGCCGCCGGATGTAGTCGTCGGCATCGGTTGGCCCGTAGGCGGCGAGACGAAGGCCATTGATGGAACGGGAAGGGCGGTTTTTGGAAATAGGGACAGAGGGGCGAAGGTTGCTCATTGTGATAGACGTTGGGGAACGGGAGGCAATGTAGGGTGTTTTGGGTGTGTGGGGGAGAGGGGTGATGAGTAAAATGATCGGGGGCATTTGGAACTTAGAATAAAGGGGTTTAAATAGGCTCCCGGGGCAGGTTCTATAGATTAGGAATAGGTAAAATAAATCTGCAAGGGATTTTGCAATAGTGCATTTGCGCCCTTCTTCTCAAAAAAGGCGAATTTGGAGGAGGAGGTAAGCTAAAAGGGAAAAGGGACTTGATTCGGGGTCGATTCAGAGGGTTAAATACAGTATAAAAATATCTAGATAAAATGGAAGTAAATTTGGAAATGACGGTGGAGAAGTTAGGGGCGGGATCGTTGTAGGTTGCTGGATTACACGAGGGAGGACCATTTCCTGTATTACGTGAAGGGAGGACCATTTCCTGTATTAAATGAGGGGAGGACCATTTTTTGTATTACACGCCCCCTTTCTCAAGGCGAACGTCCCGGGTCGTCACTGCTCTTCTTCTGCTTCCGTTAGTGTTCGCTGTCTTATTGATAAGATGTATGGTCTCTCAAACGGGTACGGATGCAACTGATTACCAATATGATGCTCTAAAAAGTAGGTTCGCATTACTGGTACCTCACTTTGTAGCATAGCCTCATATATTGGTTTGATCACATCGAGGTGGGGTTGAATACATTCTTCTTCCGTGACTCTTCCGAATCTTCCAAGAGTGAAAAAATATATGTGATATGCAAACTCTTCTGGAAGATGCCGGAGGAATGGATGTCGATAAGAAAAGAAGACGCGCATCATCAAGAACGAATCTTCGTAAGATAAGTGCGGTCCATGTAGCGCCCTAAAACATAAACAGATGCTTATCATGAAATAAGAAATGACCTGCGCATCGTTCGCATCCTCGGAGATATTGCGCAGCCAAAAAGATAATCTTCTTCTTCCGACTGTATGCTGTGCATGGTTGTGAAGGAGAGCTAGAGATGAAGTTGTGGTGGACGGTCCCGATGAATGGCCGCGACCAGCTCCTGACGTACTGGGACCTGCACGAGGTCCTCTCGGGGGACGACCGGAACCTCTTCTGGGCGGGTTGTTGTCTCCTGAAGGTCCTCCTCTGGTCATCATCACTGCTTCAGGAGGATCCTCGCCGCCTCCAACGTTCCCAATTTGTGGCGGAGAAACGTAAGGTTCCCATAGAGGATACGGGACCAGCCTGTATTCCATATCCGGGGTAAGGCGTAACCTCTCAGTCGCACGTCTTGGTTGTTCTTGAGAAATACGTAAATTGGACGGATAATATTCAGATACGTTTGCGACAAGTCTCCAGCAGCTACCATTCCATATCTTCCTATAGAGTAATGATATATTACCTCCACAAACTCTGGACCTGCTTCCGTGAACCTTCCGTTTTGGAATGAAAATAGAACTCTTATTAATAGTCGGAAATCTTCTTCAGGTAGCAATGGTCCGTTCAACGTACGAAAACATAGGCATATATTAATGTAGAAATGGATGATTACGTGGAGTTCGTAGTAGTCCCGCGTAACCGAGATGATCCATTCCCAGGCCCTTTTTCCTCCCATAGGAATCATTCTATAGTTAAAGATGAGTATGCCCCGTGGTTGCGCATAGTCCTGTGTGAGAAGGAATTCTTCAGGCCTCTGATGGTAAGGGACCAGACGACGTGCATGGATGGCCCTCCTTGATCTCTTCCCTGAGCTTGAACAGAGCTGATAGTGCGGGTGTCTTTCCTCCGTGACGATGCAAGGGTTCGAGTACTTGGTTTGGAAGGCCGGCCACTTCACAGCCTGCTGCATTGCTTTTCCATGTACTACAAGTACTTTAGAGCCAACTGAAAAGGTTCTGACTGCAGGTTCTGCATCCTTATTTCTTGTCTGTGTTAGCGCGCGGTGTGATCTCCAGCCTTCGGTGGCCAGTAGTTCAACTTCCCTACTCTCTTCATCGATAATATTTGTTTCCATGTCTCTCTGTAACATTCTAGGAGCCCTTCCGTACATTAGCTCGAATGGTGAGCGTCCATTTCTTCCTCTTCTTCGACGGTAGCCGTATAACACTTTTGGTAAGGCATCTTCCCACTGGATTTCATTCTCCAACATAGTTTTCGATATTGCTC
This sequence comes from Kappaphycus alvarezii, assembly GCA_002205965.3. Lineage (NCBI taxonomy): Eukaryota > Rhodophyta > Florideophyceae > Gigartinales > Solieriaceae > Kappaphycus > Kappaphycus alvarezii. The sequence continues at coordinate 35,884 of NADL03000856.1, forward strand.
GTTTGATGGTTCCAACCATCCTCTCCGCTTTCCCGTTGGACATAGGAGCGTATGCGAGAACGGTCTTCAGCTGAATCCCTTTCTCTTCCAAAAAAAGCAGTGAAGTTGCAGTAAAACAAAGGGCGTTATCCGAGATGATCCTTTTTGGAAGACCAAACGGTTCAATTATTTCTTTTTCGATGAATCTCAGTACCACCTCAGCATTTGCCTCCTCGATTGCAACTGCTATTGGCCATCCAGTAAGATGTTCCACCCCTATAAGGAGATATTTGTTTCCGGAAGAAGTTTCCTTGAACGGGCCCGCGAAGTCAATTGAGAAGGTTTCAAAGAGACCGGAAACTGGAAAACTTAGAGTTGTCTTATACTTCCGTATTGGAGTGAATTTTTGGCAGTTGTCGCAGCTTTTCACGAAGTTATAGACGTCCTTATGGATACCGGGCCACCAGAATCTCTCAGTTACGAATTTTTTGGTTGTTTCGAGATCCCAATGCCCTAGCTCATCATGGAAAGTCCTCAAGATCTTCATTCTTTCTTTCAAAGGGGCCACTAGTCGGGGACCGGCTTTAGTGTGCCGGAAAGAGTTTCCCATTCCACAATGTAAAAGCCTTTTGATTCCTGCGTACCCAATTTCGGTTTCAAGATCAACCTTTCTCATTTCTAGTCCATCGAGGAATTTGATCAGTCCGTGAATATTAGCTTCGTACTCGTTATCGTTCGGCAACTGCAACTCGGCGACTCCGACGATGTCCTCCGAAGCTTTTTCATTTGGAATCAGTGCGTCCCTCAAGCGGGATAGGTAATCGCAGGCTGATTATTGCGTCCGGGTCTATACACAATTTCAAACCGATATTCTGCGAAAATGTCGAGCCATCGGGCCAAGCGGTGATGTACATCCTTCTTTTGGAATGCTGTTTTAAGTGCCTGGTGATCAGTTATCAAGACAAATTTCTCGAGTGATAAAAGGTATACGCGAAACTTTTTCAGCGCGAAGACGACAGCTAGCGCTTCTTTCTCGCAGACTGAGTATCTCTTTTCCGCGTCATTCAGAGTTCGGCTTGCGAATTGAACAGGGTGTAGTCTTCCGTTTTCATCTTTTTGGGACAAAACGGCACCCAAAGACCGTTCTGAGGCATCTGTCTCCACAACGAATGGTCTCTTGAAATCTGGGTACATGAGAACTGGGGGACACATAGCTTATCTTTAAGCTCCTGAAATGCAGTTTCCATTTCCTTGTTCCAGTAAATTTTCCGTTCTTCGTAGTGCTGGCATGTAACGGTGCTGCAGTCTTGGCGAAATCTTTGATAAATCTTCTGTAATATGAGGCCAGTCCTAAGAAGCTTCGGACCTCCGTCTTTGAAGCGGGCCTTGGTGCCAACTTTTTTTTTTCGTTTTCTCTGGATCCACTCTAATTCCCTCTTGGTCGACGATATGACCGAGTAATTGGATAGAAGTTTTCGCAAAGAAGCATTTGCTCAACTTAATTTTCAAGCTATACTCCGATATCCTCTCCACAACTGTCTTGACGTGCGAGATGTGCTGATCCAATGTTTCTGAGAATATGACGACATCATCGATATAGACTCTTGCGAATGGAAGTCCTTTCAAAACCTCGTTCATCATTCTTTGGAATGTAGCTGGTGCATTCATGAGACCAAAAGGCATCACTTCGAACCTGAACGTACCGGCTTTGCTGGTAAAGGTTGTTTTTTCCTTACATTTTTCATCCAATGGAATCTGCCAATAGCCAGTGTAAAGGTCAATTGAGGTGAAATATCTCCCGTCCTTCAGGTCCTCGAGGATCTCCTCCATGTTCGGAATCGGAAATCGATCGGGTATCATTCTCTGGTTCAGTTGTCGGTAATCGACGCAAAAACGCAGCTTTCCATCCTTCTTTGGTGCGACCACAACTGGAAACGACCATGGGGATGAAACTGGTCGAATAATATCATTTTTCAGCATACTTGTAACATTTTCTGAGATAAATTGGTCATATTTTGGCGGTTGACGTCTAGGCTTGTGGTAAATCGGTTGAGTGTCGGTAAGTTCGAACGAGTGAGTAACCGGTACACTTGCTTGTCTTAAATCTGAAACGCTCCATGCAATTACTTCGGAAGATGTTAACATGTCGGATATTTTCAGTGAGGCGGGGGCGGGAAGGTGCTGCACTTTTCCTTGGATTTCTGCCATTTGGCGCCCTTTTTCTTCTTGATCCTCAACCTCAATATTTTGAAGGACCTCTTCCGTCGTGCTCACATCTTCATATATGGAATTCGACGTATTCTTATTTTCTTTGCAAAGGTAATCTTCTTTCATGCTCCGAATTCTGTCCTTTGATTCGATATCATCGCAAAAAGAAACACATTCGGGTTTCAAACTTATCCTAGAATCCAGTCGTCATCTGTTTCAAACCCGGAATCATAATCGTCCCATGCCATGTTCATTAACCCCGAGGGTACCCTTTTCCACTTCCGAAAGTGTTAGTTGGTTCCGAATCTTCGCTGTCATAGCTAGAAGTGAAATCTTCACTGTCCGTTTCTTTTAAATCTTCAGGATGCGTGCTTTTGTCGAAATCCAGGGGCATCTTCACGGTTCTGCCGTCAATATTAACTGAAACCATTTGGTTGCCCAAGTCAATGCATGTCCTAGTCTTTCCATGTGGGCAGCCAATGATTGCATCGAAAGGGAGATCCGGCATGACAAGAAAGTCTACATCAACTTTAGAGTCCCCAAAGAACACGGAAACCTTGTCAACAGTGCCCATGCATTTTGAGACGGTTCCATCCGCTACAGTTATTTTTCGAGTCGTTGGAGTAATTTCGAGACCTAGATCTGTCACCAAAGTTTCTGAAATGAGGTTTGGAACAGCACCCGAATCGAAGAGAGCTTGGGTTTTCATACCCAATACTTTGACTGGTACCAGCTTAAGACGTCTTGGTGCTGTCGAGGCCGATTGAAGAAACAGTTTCTTACCCTTAGCGGACTTATTAGACCTGATAATTTTTTTGAGTTCTTTTCTCGCATCCTCTGCGTCGCCCCTCAAAAGTTGACCAAACGTTATCCCAGTTGGGGCCGATGCAAGCTCAGCCACCAAATTGTACCTCTTCACATACTCTAGTACGTCCTTAGAGATACTCTTAACTTTCTTACTCTTTTTCGTCTTCTTGGCCGGAGTGACTCCCACTCCTGGAACAACTTGATCAGACCTCTTGGTTCGAGGAGGTACAGGTGCTGGGATATGCTCCAGCATTCCATACTCTAGCCTAGGTTTCTTCGATAAAATGTTCCCTTCCCCATCCCTTTTTGTCACATTGACTTGACTAATCTCTTCAGCGATGGATACGTTACCGGCATCCGTCAACCTTTGATCCCTTCTATTTTGTAAGATTTTCACCTCTGGTCCTGACTCACTCCTTGCTTCCGATAAATTTGCTCTTCTGTTGTCTTTAGACCAGCAGTTACTTTCATGATGCCCATATCGACCGCACTTTGCACAACGAGTGTTTCTATGTGGATTATCAGGACACCTGTTTGCAAAGTGTCCAGGCTTGTGACAGTAAGAACAGACTTCTGCGGCCTTAGGGGCCCCAGACTGGTTCTTCTTAATGGTAAGAGTAAGGCTTTCCAACTGCGAGGTTATCATGTCAAGTCGATTATCGAATCGGGTTTCCAACCTTTCTTCCAAGTTTTTGACATCGCTCCTGACAGATTCTAATGCCGCTGCACTAGTAGCCGGCCTTTGATAATTCTTTTCAGGATGTACGATAGACATCGATGTGCGGGTTTCCCTCGGTACCTCACTCAGTGACTGAAACGTCTCCGAATTTTTGACAAATTCTACTATGGTACCCTTCAGTTCATCAAAAGTGTGAGGGCCCTTGATGAGGAGGAAATCGGAGAGCCGCTTATCCCCATAGCCGCCTTACGCAGCATTCCGTACTTGGCTTGGGCGTTGAACCCAGCCTTTTCATAAAGATCACACAAGTACACCAATGAGCTTAACAAATCGTCGAAGTTGAGCCGGGCCTCTATGGCGGTACGAATCATCTCATCTGGTTCTACCTCCTTAGCATACTCTTTCACAAGCCACTCACATACCTCACCGAAGTTACGCCCATTCCCGTTAAGAGACCACCCGTCGATAAACTTGGACTTATATTTGTGCTTTGCGTCACCATGAAGATAGGCGAAGATACTTGCGGCCTTCTCTTCATCGCCCTTCTCTCGCATCACAACGTTGACATATGTGTAAAGAAACTCCTCAACGTCTTCAGTCTTGCCCCTGTGAACGTTATACGAGCAGCATTGAGATCCATGATTACCGAAAAGAAATCCCCCGAAGTGTTCCTTACTACTGCTCAACTCGAATACCTCGGGTGCAACCCCCTCCACAAGAGTACCAAATGATAGGGGTAAATCGGCGGGGGAAGAGATCCTCAGAACCAATTACCCTGAGAAGGAGGTGTTGCGAGCGACAAAAGTGCTGCCGTGGTATTGTTGAACGAACAAAAGGGAGTGTATATAGAAGAGAGTTGAGGAAGCTACAAGCAAGTATAAAAGGGGCAGGGTCTACCACCGACGCTCTGCGACTAGCGTAAGAAAAAGTTTTCTTGGGTCTGAAGTTGACTCTCAACTTCCTACTACTCGGGACTTGGCTTGAAGTTGTCTGCCAACTTGCTTGACCTCTCCATGAGGAAGCAGTTTACTCAGCTTATATAGACTTTTGGCTACCCCTAAAGTCCGAACAAAACTACAGAAGATACCAAGAAATGCATAAAAATACTTTGTGTGGACAATATACTCTAAGCAAAAGATACTTAAGAAACTAACAATTAATTTGGTCCTCTTATTTCCCATTCTCTAAATCAGATCCAAACAACTCCTCTAAAATATCCATGCTGTCCAAGCAGTCCCCACAAATATCTGCGAATGGCTCACAACTCTCTATTTCCCCTGGGAGATATCTAGACTACTAAAGATATCTCCATCCGGTTCCATCGTGGGCACAACTTGATCCATACTCTCTATTCCAGGCCCCACCAGTCCAACACTTTCCATGCCCCCTGTTCCCTCCTCCTCCTCCTCCTCATCCTCCTCTCCTCTTCTCTCCTCCTCATCCTCTTCTTCCTCCTCCTCATCCTCCTCATCCTCTCCTCCTCTCCTCCTCCTCCTCTCCTCCTCCTCCTCCTCCTCCTCTCCTTCCTGAGCCTCGTACACTAGCTCAGGGGCTAACCATTCCTCGAAGGACTCCCCGCTCTCCTCCTCGACCTTCTCAGCCTCTCCCGGACTTACCTCCCTCGCTTCTTCTTCTATGAAGAGGCGGCGCACGAACTCGATGATTTGCTTCTTTGTTTGCCGCCGGATGTAGTCGTCGGCATCGGTTGGCCCGTAGGCGGCGAGACGAAGGCCATTGATGGAACGGGAAGGGCGGTTTTTGGAAATAGGGACAGAGGGGCGAAGGTTGCTCATTGTGATAGACGTTGGGGAACGGGAGGCAATGTAGGGTGTTTTGGGTGTGTGGGGGAGAGGGGTGATGAGTAAAATGATCGGGGCATTTGGAACTTAGAATAAAGGGGTTTAAATAGGCTCCGGGGCAGGTTCTATAGATTAGGAATAGGTAAAATAAATCTGCAAGGGATTTTGCAGTAGTGCATTTGCGCCCTTCTTCTCAAAAAAAGGCGAATTTGGAGGAGGAGGTAAGCTAAAAGGGAAAAGGGACTTGATTCGGGGTCGATTCAGAGGGTTAAATACAGTATAAAAATATCTAGATAAAATGGAAGTAAATTTGGAAATGACGGTGGAGAAGTTAGGGGCGGGATCGTTGTAGGTTGCTGATTACACGAAGGGAGGACCATTTCCTGTATTACGTGAAGGGAGGACCATTTTTTGTATTACACGGTCAACTTCGTTTTTGGCGGTCTGCGAAAAATTGGGAAACAAAGCGTCGAGCCAATCGGGGATCTCAGACGATACTCTTGGAAGGTATATCCGATCTATCCATGGTTTTTCCAGACAACTACAATCGACTCAAAAGGGTATAACCGAACCGTAATGGGAGGACTACGCTCCCTAAAATGCTACTTCAGGCCAGCCATCAAGCAGGCCGCATTGGACACCACGGCTGCTGAGCGTGCCTTTGCATCAACCCCCCGAACCTTTCCGTACGTCTCCAGCGCCCTCACAGCCACGTTCCTTGCACGTCATTTAACACTGCACATGCATCCGGGTGCCAACCTCCAAGAGTGGAGATTGGCACAGGCACGAGCCTACCTCTGGTGAGGTCGCGATAAAGGATTGATATCTCTTGCTTTGCATTTCGCGCCGCATTCAGAGAGGACATCGGGTTGGCCCTCACTCTTCTGTTGGAGGGCGAGGGATTCACGAAGGTAACATAAAAAAGTCGTCCTCTCCGTTGCTTCCCATTGCCTGGATGTCTGGTCTCGTGCGGTGGAGACCATGGCGTGGCTCTTACAACAGGATGACGAGCAGCTCTTGCAGGTCTTTCGCGAGAAGGGTTACTTGGCGATCGTGTCGGTTGATCGTTGGGCTCCATGCAAGCAGTGCATCAGATGATCGCATGTACATCGAGTGTGTCGGCAATTCCTTCTCGGTATGGCGTGCGAGGCTGAAAAAGTAGGACTTGACAGTAGTATTGAAGCCACACCGAGAATTCTCGAGAGTCAATGCTTGTCTGTAGTCGGGGCATGGGGACAATACACCATTCCTTGGCTGGGGCCATAGACGCGCGAAACGCCTGCCTCCTCGAATCCCAAGTGGAATTCCTTCTGCACTGCTTCATGGATTGCGTCCGTCAGCGTCTTTTGCGATGGTGTTTTTTTGCGAGCAAATTACACTAAACGGATAATCCTGGACGGCAGGAAAGAGGTCGACCACCTCCGATGGGCATCTGCAGCTGCTTCGTATGTTCCTAAGCTCCTTAATAGGCGTTGGGAGCAAGGTCTTGCAAAGCTTGCTAGATGATGAGATAGAAGCAAGAACGCCGCAGCCGCGATGTTCTTCGCGGAGGTGAGTCCGATCCCAAGAGATGGTTTTTTCTTGTCCTTTGGTGTGACCGGCAGCTGGAGTTCTTGGAATACTTCGAATCCAGTACACCCCTGCCAATTTTCGAACACGTCTCCATCATCTTGTCGAACTCTTCCGCCCTTCTCCAGTGCAAGACGGGGGCACTATGCGCAACAAATAGCCTACTTTGCAAACGCCAAAACGTTACGAGTAGCTGGAATGCACTTGCCTATTCTCAAGGTCAGCAATGGTCTCGAGGAATGGTTGAGGATGAGACATGGTTCGTAAAGG
>NADL03000857.1:0-123209 GCA_002205965.3 Kappaphycus alvarezii
CCCAAACCTTTTCCCTCCTTTTGGAAGATATTGTAATACAAAAAATGGTCCTCCCCTCATTTAATGGTCCTCCCTTCACGTAATACAGGAAATGGTCCTCCCTTCACGTAAGACAGGAAATGGTCCTCCCTCGTGTAATCCAGCAACCTACAACGATCCCGCCCTAACTTCTCCAACCGTCATTTCCAAATTTACTTCCATTTTATCTAGATTTTTTATACTGTATTTAACCCTCTGAATCGACCCGAATCAAGTCCCTTTTCCCTTTTAGCTTACCTCCTCCTCCAAATTCGCCTTTTTTTGAGAAGAAGGGCGCAAATGCACTATTGCAAAATCCCTTGCAGATTTATTTTACCTATTCCTAATCTATAGAACCTGCCCGGGAGCCTATTTAAACCCCTTTATTCTAAGTTCCAAATGCCCCGATCATTTTACTCATCACCCCTCTCCCCCCACACACCCAAACACCCACATTGCCTCCTGTTCCCCAACTTCTATCACAATGAGCAACCTTCGCCCCTCTGTCCCTATTTCCAAAAACCGCCCTTCCCGTTCCATCAATGGCCTTCGTCTCGCCGCCTACGGGCCAACCGATGCCGACGACTACATCCGGCGGCAAACAAAGAAGCAAATCATCGAGTTCGTGCGCCGCCTCTTCATAGAAGAAGAAGCGAGGGAGGTAAGTCCGGGAGAGGCTGAGAAGGTCGAGGAGGAGAGCGGGGAGTCCTTCGAGGAATGGTTAGCCCCTGAGCTAGTGTACGAGGATCAGGAAGATGAGGATGAGGAGGATGAGGAGGATGAGGAAGAGGAGGATGAGGAGGATGAGGATGAGGGAAGAGATGGAGGAGGAGGGAGAGGAGGATGAGGAGATGAGGCAACAGGGGGCATGGAAAGTGTTGGACGGTGGGGCCTGGAATAGAGAGTATGGATCAAGTTGTGCCCACGATGGAACCGGATGGAGATATCTTTAGTAGTCTAGATATCTCCCAGGGGGAAATAGAGAGTTGTGAGCCATTCGCAGATATTTGTGGGGACTGCTTGGACAGCATGGATATTTTAGAGGAGTTGTTTGGATCTGATTTAGAGAATGGGAAATAAGAGGACCAAATTAATTGTTAGTTTCTTAAGTATCTTTTGCTTAGAGTATATTGTCCACACAAAGTATTTTTATGCATTTCTTAGTATCTTCTGTAGTTTTGTTCGGACTTTAGGGGTAGCCAAAAGTCTATATAAGCTGAGTAAACTGCTTCCTCATGGAGAGGTCAAGCAAGTTGGCAGACAACTTCAAGCCAAGTCCCGAGTAGTAGGAAGTTGAGAGTCAACTTCAGACCCAAGAAAACTTTTTCTTACGCTGGTCGCAGAGCGTCGTGGGTAGACCCTGCCCCTTTTATACTTGCTTGTAGCTTCCTCAACTCTCTTCTATATACACTCCCTTTTGTTCGTTCAACAATACCACGGCAGCACTTTTGTCGCTCGCAACACCTCCTTCTCAGGGTAATTGGTTCTGAGGATCTCTTCCCCCGCCGATTTACCCCTATCATTTGGTACTCTTGTGGAGGGGGTTGCACCCGAGGTATTCGAGTTGAGCAGTAGTAAGGAACACTTCGGGGGATTTCTTTTCTGTAATCATGGATCTCAACGCTGCTCGTATAACGTTCACAGGGGCAAGACTGAAGACGTTGAGGAGTTTCTTTACACATATGTCAACGTTGTGATGCGAGAGAAGGGCGATGAAGAGAAGGCCGCAAGTATCTTCGCCTATCTTCATGGTGACGCAAAGCACAAATATAAGTCCAAGTTTATCGACGGGTGGTCTCTTAACGGGAATGGGCGTAACTTCGGTGAGGTATGTGAGTGGCTTGTGAAAGAGTATGCTAAGGAGGTAGAACCAGATGAGATGATTCGTACCGCCATAGAGGCCCGGCTCAACTTCGACGATTTGTTAAGCTCATTGGTGTACTTGTGTGATCTTTATGAAAAGGCTGGGTTCAACGCCCAAGCCAAGTACGGAATGCTGCGTAAGGCGGCTATGGGGGATAAGCGGCTCTCCGATTTCCTCCTCATCAAGGGCCCTCACACTTTTGATGAACTGAAGGGTACCATAGTAGAATTTGTCAAAAATTCGGAGACGTTTCAGTCACTGAGTGAGGTACCGAGGGAAACCCGCACATCGATGTCTATCGTACATCCTGAAAAGAATTATCAAAGGCCGGCTACTAGTGCAGCGGCATTAGAATCTGTCAGGAGCGATGTCAAAAACTTGGAAGAAAGGTTGGAAACCCGATTCGATAATCGACTTGACATGATAACCTCGCAGTTGGAAAGCCTTACTCTTACCATTAAGAAGAACCAGTCTGGGGCCCCTAAGGCCGCAGAAGTCTGTTCTTACTGTCACAAGCCTGGACACTTTGCAAACAGGTGTCCTGATAATCCACATAGAAACACTCGTTGTGCAAAGTGCGGTCGATATGGGCATCATGAAAGTAACTGCTGGTCTAAAGACAACAGAAGAGCAAATTTATCGGAAGCAAGGAGTGAGTCAGGACCAGAGGTGAAAATCTTACAAAATAGAAGGGATCAAAGGTTGACGGATGCCGGTAACGTATCCATCGCTGAAGAGATTAGTCAAGTCAATGTGACAAAAAGGGATGGGGAAGGGAACATTTTATCGAAGAAACCTAGGCTAGAGTATGGAATGCTGGAGCATATCCCAGCACCTGTACCTCCTCGAACCAAGAGGTCTGATCAAGTTGTTCCAGGAGTGGGAGTCACTCCGGCCAAGAAGACGAAAAAGAGTAAGAAAGTTAAGAGTATCTCTAAGGACGTACTAGAGTATGTGAAGAGGTACAATTTGGTGGCTGAGCTTGCATCGGCCCCAACTGGGATAACGTTTGGTCAACTTTTGAGGGGCGACGCAGAGGATGCGAGAAAAGAACTCAAAAAAATTATCAGGTCTAATAAGTCCGCTAAGGGTAAGAAACTGTTTCTTCAATCGGCCTCGACAGCACCAAGACGTCTTAAGCTGGTACCAGTCAAAGTATTGGGTATGAAAACCCAAGCTCTCTTCGATTCGGGTGCTGTTCCAAACCTCATTTCAGAAACTTTGGTGACAGATCTAGGTCTCGAAATTACTCCAACGACTCGAAAAATAACTGTAGCGGATGGAACCGTCTCAAAATGCATGGGCACTGTTGACAAGGTTTCCGTGTTCTTTGGGGACTCTAAAGTTGATGTAGACTTTCTTGTCATGCCGGATCTCCCTTTCGATGCAATCATTGGCTGCCCACAATGGAAAGACTAGGACATGCATTGACTTGGGCAACCAAATGGTTTCAGTTAATATTGACGGCAGAACCGTGAAGATGCCCCTGGATTTCGACAAAAGCACGCATCCTGAAGATTTAAAAGAAACGGACAGTGAAGATTTCACTTCTAGCTATGACAGCGAAGATTCGGAACCAACTAACACTTTCGGAAGTGGAAAAGGGTACCCTCGGGGGTTAATGAACATGGCATGGGACGATTATGATTCCGGGTTTGAAACAGATGACGACTGGGATTCTAGGATAAGTTTGAAACCCGAATGTGTTTCTTTTTGCGATGATATCGAATCAAAGGACAGAATTCGGAGCATGAAAGAAGATTACCTTTGCAAAGAAAATAAGAATACGGCGAATTCCATATATGAAGATGTGAGCACGACGGAAGAGGTCCTTCAAAATATTGAGGTTGAGGATCAAGAAGAAAAAGGGCGCCAAATGGCAGAAATCCAAGGAAAAGTGCAGCACCTTCCCGCCCCCGCCTCACTGAAAATATCCGACATGTTAACATCTTCCGAAGTAATTGCATGGAGCGTTTCAGATTTGAGACAAGCAAGTGTACCGGTTACTCACTCGTTCGAACTTACCGACACTCAACCGATTTACCACAAGCCTAGACGTCAACCGCCAAAATATGACCAATTTATCTCAGAAAATGTTACAAGTATGCTGAAAAATGATATTATTCGACCAGTTTCATCCCCATGGTCGTTTCCAGTTGTGGTCGCACCAAAGAAGGATGGAAAGCTGCGTTTTTGCGTCGATTACCGACAACTGAACCAGAGAATGATACCCGATCGATTTCCGATTCCGAACATGGAGGAGATCCTCGAGGACCTGAAGGACGGGAGATATTTCACCTCAATTGACCTTTACACTGGCTATTGGCAGATTCCATTGGATGAAAAATGTAAGGAAAAAACAACCTTTACCAGCAAAGCCGGTACGTTCAGGTTCGAAGTGATGCCTTTTGGTCTCATGAATGCACCAGCTACATTCCAAAGAATGATGAACGAGGTTTTGAAAGGACTTCCATTCGCAAGAGTCTATATCGATGATGTCGTCATATTCTCAGAAACATTGGATCAGCACATCTCGCACGTCAAGACAGTTGTGGAGAGGATATCGGAGTATAGCTTGAAAATTAAGTTGAGCAAATGCTTCTTTGCGAAAACTTCTATCCAATTACTCGGTCATATCGTCGACCAAGAGGGAATTAGAGTGGATCCAGAGAAAACGAAAAAAATAAAGTTGGCACCAAGGCCCGCTTCAAAGACGGAGGTCCGAAGCTTCTTAGGACTGGCCTCATATTACAGAAGATTTATCAAAGATTTCGCCAAGACTGCAGCACCGTTACATGCCAGCACTACGAAGAACGGAAAATTTTACTGGAACAAGGAAATGGAAACTGCATTTCAGGAGCTTAAAGATAAGCTATGTGTCCCCCAGTTCTCATGTACCCAGATTTCAAGAGACCATTCGTTGTGGAGACAGATGCCTCAGAACGGTCTTTGGGTGCCGTTTTGTCCCAAAAAGATGAAAACGGAAGACTACACCCTGTTCAATTCGCAAGCCGAACTCTGAATGACGCGGAAAAGAGATACTCAGTCTGCGAGAAAGAAGCGCTAGCTGTCGTCTTCGCGCTGAAAAAGTTTCGCGTATACCTTTTATCACTCGAGAAATTTGTCTTGATAACTGATCACCAGGCACTTAAAACAGCATTCCAAAAGAAGGATGTACATCACCGCTTGGCCCGATGGCTCGACATTTTCGCAGAATATCGGTTTGAAATTGTGTATAGACCCGGACGCAATAATCAGCCTGCCGATTACCTATCCCGCTTGAGGGACGCACTGATTCCAAATGAAAAAGCTTCGGAGGACATCGTCGGAGTCGCCGAGTTGCAGTTGCCGAACGATAACGAGTACGAAGCTAATATTCACGGACTGATCAAATTCCTCGATGGACTAGAAATGAGAAAGGTTGATCTTGAACACCGAAATTGGGTACGCAGGAATCAAAAGGCTTTTACATTGTGGAATGGGAAACTTTTCCGGCACACTAAAGCCGGTCCCCGACTAGTGGCCCCTTTGAAAGAAAGAATGAAGATCTTGAGGACTTTCCATGATGAGCTAGGGCATTGGGATCTCGAAACAACCAAAAATTCGTAACTGAGAGATTCTGGTGGCCCGGTATCCATAAGGACGTCTATAACTTCGTGAAAAGCTGCGACAACTGCCAAAAATTCACTCCAATACGGAAGTATAAGACAACTCTAAGTTTTCCAGTTTCCGGTCTCTTTGAAACCTTCTCAATTGACTTCGCGGGCCCGTTCAAGGAAACTTCTTCCGGAAACAAATATCTCCTTATAGGGGTGGAACATCTTACTGGATGGCCAATAGCAGTTGCAGTCGAGGAGGCAAATGCTGAGGTGGTACTGAGATTCATCGAAAAAGAAATAATTGAACCGTTTGGTCTTCCAAAAAGGATCATCTCGGATAACGCCCTTTGTTTTACTGCAACTTCACTGCTTCGTTTTTGGAAGAGAAAGGATTCAGCTGAAGACCGTTCTCGCATACGCTCCTATGTCCAACGGGAAAGCGGAGAGGATGGTTGGAACCATCAAACGAGCAATATCGAAAACTATGTTGGAGAATGAAATCCAGTGGGAAGATGCCTTACCAAAAGTGTTATACGGCTACCGTCGAAGAAGAGGAAGAAATGGACGCTCACCATTCGAGCTAATGTACGGAAGGGCTCCTAGAATGTTACAGAGAGACATGGAAACAAATATTATCGATGAAGAGAGTAGGGAAGTTGAACTACTGGCCACCGAAGGCTGGAGATCACACCGCGCGCTAACACAGACAAGAAATAAGGATGCAGAACCTGCAGTCAGAACCTTTTCAGTTGGCTCTAAAGTACTTGTAGTACATGGAAAAGCAATGCAGCAGGCTGTGAAGTGGCCGGCCTTCCAAACCAAGTACTCGAACCCTTGCATCGTCACGGAGGAAAGACACCCGCACTATCAGCTCTGTTCAAGCTCAGGGAAGAGATCAAGGAGGGCCATCCATGCACGTCGTCTGGTCCCTTACCATCAGAGGCCTGAAGAATTCCTTCTCACACAGGACTATGCGCAACCACGGGGCATACTCATCTTTAACTATAGAATGATTCCTATGGGAGGAAAAAGGGCCTGGGAATGGATCATCTCGGTTACGCGGGACTACTACGAACTCCACGTATTCATTTCTACATTAATATATGCCTATGTTTTCGTACGTTGAACGGACCATTGCTACCTGAAGAAGATTTCCGACTATTAATAAGAGTTCTATTTTCATTCCAAAACGGAAGGTTCACGGAAGCAGGTCCAGAGTTTGTGGAGGTAATATATCATTACTCTATAGGAAGATATGGAATGGTAGCTGCTGGAGACTTGTCGCAAACGTATCTGAATATTATCCGTCCAATTTACGTATTTCTCAAGAACAACCAAGACGTGCGACTGAGAGTTACGCCTTACCCCGGATATGGAATACAGGCTGGTCCCGTATCCTCTATGGGAACCTTACGTTTCTCCGCCACAAATTGGGAACGTTGGAGGCGGTAGATCCTCCTGAAGCAGTGATGATGACCAGAGGAGGACCTTCAGGAGACAACAACCCGCCCAGAAGAGGTTCCGGTCGTCCCCGAGAGGACCTCGTGCAGGTCCCAGTACGTCAGGAGCTGGTCGCGGCCATTCATCGGGACCGTCCACCACAACTTCATCTCTAGCTCTCCTTCACAACCATGCACAGCATACAGTCGGAAGAAGAAGATTATCTTTTTGGCTGCGCAATATCTCCGAGGATGCGAACGATGCGCAGGTCATTTCTTATTTCATGATAAGCATCTGTTTTGTTTTAGGGCGCTACATGGACCGCACTTATCTTACGAAGATTCGTTCTTGATGATGCGCGTCTTCTTTTCTTATCGACATCCATTCCTCCGGCATCTTCCAGAAGAGTTTGCATATCACATATATTTTTCACTCTTGGAAGATTCGGAAGAGTCACGGAAGAAGAATGTATTCAACCCCACCTCGATGTGATCAAACCAATATATGAGGCTATGCTACAAAGTGAGGTACCAGTAATGCGAACCTACTTTTTAGAGCATCATATTGGTAATCAGTTGCATCCGTACCCGTTTGAGAGACCATACATCTTATCAATAAGACAGCGAACACTAACGGAAGCAGAAGAAGAGCAGTGACGACCCGGGACGTTCGCCTTGAGAAAGGGGGCGTGTAATACAAAAAATGGTCCTCCCCTCATTTAATACAGGAAATGGTCCTCCCTTCACGTAATACAGGAAATGGTCCTCCCTTCACGTAAGACAGGAAATGGTACTTCCCTCGTGTAATCCAGCAACCTACAACGATCCCGCCCCTAACTTCTCCAACCGTCATTTCCAAATTTACTTCCATTTTATCTAGATATTTTTATACTGTATTTAACCCTCTGAATCGACCCCGAATCAAGTCCCTTTCCCTTTTAGCTTACCTCCTCCTCCAAATTCGCCTTTTTTTGAGAAGAAGGGCGCAAATGCACTATTGCAAAATCCCTTGCAGATTTATTTTACCTATTCCTAATCTATAGAACCTGCCCCGGAGCCTATTTAAACCCCTTTATTCTAAGTTCCAAATGCCCCCGATCATTTTACTCATCACCCCTCTCCCCCCACACACCCAAAGCACCCCACATTGCCTCCTGTTCCCCAACTTCTATCACAATGAGCAACCTTCGCCCCTCTGTCCCTATTTCCAAAAACCGCCCTTCCCGTTCCATCAATGGCCTTCGTCTCGCCGCCTACGGGCCAACCGATGCCGACGACTACATCCGGCGGCAAACAAAGAAGCAAATCATCGAGTTCGTGCGCCGCCTCTTCATAGAAGAAGAAGCGAGGGAGGTAAGTCCGGGAGAGGCTGAGAAGGTCGAGGAGGAGAGCGGGGAGTCCTTCGAGGAATGGTTAGCCCCTGAGCTAGTGTACGAGGATCAGGAAGATGAGGATGAGGAGGATGTGGAGGATGAGGAAGATGAGGAGGATGAGGAGGATGAGGATGAGGAAGAAGAGGATGAGGAGGAGGAGGAGGATGAGGAGGATGAGGCAACAGGGGGCATGGAAAGTGTTGGTCCGGTGGGGCCTGGAATAGAGAGTATGGATCAAGTTGTGCCCACGATGGAACCGGATGGAGATATCTTTAGTAGTCTAGATATCTCCCAGGGGGAAATAGAGAGTTGTGAGCCATTCGCAGATATTTGTGGGGACTGCTTGGACAGCATGGATATTTTAGAGGAGTTGTTTGGATCTGATTTAGAGAATGGGAAATAAGAGGACCAAATTAATTGTTAGTTTCTTAAGTATCTTTTGCTTAGAGTATATTGTCCACACAAAGTATTTTTATGCATTTCTTAGTATCTTCTGTAGTTTTGTTCGGACTTTAGGGGTAGCCAAAAGTCTATATAAGCTGAGTAAACTGCTTCCTCATGGAGAGGTCAAGCAAGTTGGCAGACAACTTCAAGCCAAGTCCCGAGTAGTAGGAAGTTGAGAGTCAACTTCAGACCCAAGAACACTTTTTCTTACGCTGGTCGCAGAGCGTCAGTGGTAGACTCTGCCCCTTTTATACTTGCTTGTAGCTTCTCAACTCTCTTCTATATACACTCCCTTTTGTTCGTTCAACAATACCACGGCAGCACTTTTGTCGCTCGCAACACCTCCTTCTCAGGGTAATCAGTTCTGAGGATCTCTTCCCCCGCCGATTTATCCCTATCAGATATATCCGATCTCTCCCATGATTTTCCAGACAATCACAATCGACTCAGAGAGGGTATACCGACACAGTAATGAGGAAGGAACTACGCTCCCTAAAATGCTACCTTCAGGCCAGCCATCAAGCAGGCCACGTGGGACATGACGGCTGCCGCGGCGTGCCTGTGCATCAAAATCCCCCGAACCTTTTCGTACGTCTCCAGTACCCTCATGGCCACTGAGGCGCAGACCCGATTCTGTTTTCTCCTGTCCTCTGGTCCAACTCCGCTTGGATTCCCCTCGCTAAAAGTGTCAGACGACGAAGTAAACTACCCCATCATTCCCCCATTAGGAGATATGGGAAGTGCGTCTACTGCAAGACTTTAGTAGTGTACGGGGGAAATTTTTGGGTTATTTTAATGCATGGAAGATGTGGTCGCTTATATCCAGGCGGCTAATGCGTTATGCGGGATAAGTCGTCGCTGATAGGTAACACTACAGTACATGACCTTCCTTACAGGGCCGGCTCAATGCCGGCGAGCAGGCATGTCGCGTTGGACATTGTACGGTGTACTGTAAATTCACTTTCTGTACACCGTTGAATTGGGTTAAATGGGTAGGTTTACTTCAATGTTTGGGTAAGATGGGTGGTACGGTACACTTAATTTTCTTGATAAAGGCAAATACCGCGATAGAGGTAAATTGGGTTAAATGGGTTGGTGGGGTAGATGGGTTAGTTTACTTAATTTTTCTGATAACGTGGTCGTAGATCTTTATGGGTTGTACAATGTCGCACAGAGGCGTGCGGAGGGTATTCATAAATTAACTACGGATGCGGGCGGCGGGTAGAAACCTGTCGCGCCTGCATTATTGGGAGACTAAATGCAAAACGGGTGACGACGTCGAGGGCTCCTGTTGAGGGGAGGAACCGCGACGGGAAGCAGCGAAGGAAGCAAGGCGGGGGAAAAAACCCTTGCCGTCGTCGCCCAAGGCGCCATAGATATCAATCCCGACGGGGGAGAGGAGGATATCGTTTCGGTTGCAGTAAGTGCCGTAATGACGATGTTTCTCGCGCTCTGCGAGTGTCGCGGCGGCGCCGGCAGTAACCGTACTTGGCGAAATGTGGCGGCGTGCGGAGGGGTGGGCAACAGTAACGTCGACGGCGATATCGGTACTGTGAAGCCCGTATGCAGAGGGTATGTAAATGTCCATTCGTAGCACGGGGGACTCTAAATGACCAGACGAGTTGGGAACCTGGTAGAGGAGCGGATGTTCGACGAGGGCGACGATCCCAATTTCCTTGCAGTAGCGAGCAAGAACGTTGCGGAGGATGTGGTGACGACGAGTCATTCCGTCTTCGTATTTGCAGGTCAATGCGTGTTGACCACTTGGATCTAAGACGGGTGCGATGTCGGCCGAGCGGCGGGAGCAGACCGCACAGCGAGTAGATCCAGGGAATGGCGCGATGCCGAGACGTAGAGCCAGAGCGACTTTCCAGGCAGAAGAGGACATGTACGTGCCGCGGTGGGGTGAGAAAGCGAAGAGAAAACAGACGATGCGGAGGATGTGCGCACGATGAAGAGCCGTGCTCGGTCGTGGGCTGCGGCGGACGAGAACAAGCTATCGGACTTCGATAGCATGAGTTCAGTTGTAATCGCAGACTGGAGCCTTTCGCCGGGGACCAGCGATGAACAACGCTCGAAAAGAGCCGTAGCTGTAAGCGACGAAGACAGCTGCGGGTGGCGGGAGTATAAGAACGAGATGGCAGACCGGGGCTGATAACAGCAACAAGTTCGGGTGTTTGGGATTTACCTGAATGGGTTGGTATACTGTATTTTCCTGATAACAGCAATCGCAGACGAGGACTACTGTAAGTAGGGTAACCACTGACGTTCGGGTGAATTGGGTTGGGGTTGGTCTACTACGAGTGATGTAATGGTAAGGCGTCCTACTGTACGTATAAGCTTACATTCAAATGTACCGTACAATTCAGTGTAGATTGCCAATGAAAAGATTTTCAGACGGCGGCGGCTCTGGAAGTTCCTTGCCTCATCCTCCTTTCGAACGTGCTTTTCTAGGTCCAAACACTAACGATACAGGAGCATCTTCAACGTCGTTCCTACCAGACGCCAAAACTGAGCAAGGCCGTATTCTAAAGAACTGCCAACTCGGTAACATTTTCGACGATACTTCTCGGTCACAACCAAGCCAGTCAATAATGCCGGCCACTCGATCCAATGATACCAGTTCGGTTACCGTCAAGCTCACAAGCAAGGAAGGTGAAGCTTTCGAGGTTGACAAAGATGTCGCCATGCAGATCAATTTCGTCAGAAGAATGCTCGAAGACATCGATGATATCGATGGCAAAGAGATTCCGATATGCGACGTCGAGTCCTCCGTCCTCACAAAAATCATTGACTTTTGCAAATTTCAACGCTTTCAGGAATTGAACGAGGTGAGCGTGGGTGCAATTTGTCGGTGGGAGAAGAGGTTCTTGGATGTTGACAATTGGACTATATTCCGTCTCATGATATCTGCTGATTTACTTGACGTTGAGTCCCTTGTAGACCTCACTTGCAAGGCAGTGGCTGATAAGCTAAGAGGTAAGAGCACCGAGGAAATTCGTGCAGAGTTCACTGTTTACAAATGAGCTGAGGTGCTTCTCCCTCTGGATGGTGTGAAATAATTGGGTATCTCTTCTTTGAAAGACCGCTCATCTTCGCTCCGGCTCTGGAAATAATTACTCAGGACTTCATCTCACAGTCTACGGGGGCCAAGGCGTCGACTACGATATGCGAAAGGTGCTCGAAGGTGGGCAAAGTACGATTCCATCTGGCCATAATAGGCTTGCTCAGGTATTACTGTTAAGTTAGTCTCTCTTTGTCCTCTTCCGTACTTTTTAATGATATACGCCAGGTTGCGAGGGAAGCGTTCCACCAATTGCAGCTGCCCTGTCCAGAGCGAGCCTGGCTCCAAGCCTCTCTCCCCTTCTCAATGGGCGGTCTAGGTCTCCTGCAAACTTCAGACATTACCGAGGCTGCATACGCAGCATCTGTAATTGATTCTTTTCGACTTATCTCCGACCTGCTTACCCTTTCCCAGGACCGCCACTTGGAAGAGATCCCTCGGTCTGCTATCTCGCTCTTATCCTCCCGCCACCCGCAGCTGTCTTCGTCGCTTACAGCTACGGCTCTTTTCGAGCGTTGTTCATCGCCGGTCCCCGGCGAAAGGCTCCAGTCTGCGATCACAACTGAACTCATGCTATCGAAGTCCGATAGCTTGTTCTCGTCCGCGGCAGCCCACGACCGAGCACGGCTCTTCATCGTGCGCACATCCTCCGCATCGTCTGTTTTCTCTTCGCTTTCTCACCCCCACCGCGGCACGTACATGTCCTCTTCTGCCTGGAAAGTCGCTCTGGCTCTACGTCTCGGCATCGCGCCATTCCCTGGATCTACTCGCTGTGCGGTCTGCTCCCGCCGCTCGGCCGACATCGCACCCGTCTTAGATCCAAGTGGTCAACACGCATTGACCTGCAAATACGAAGACGGAATGACTCGTCGTCACCACATCCTCCGCAACGTTCTTGCCCGCTACTGCAAGGAAGTTGGGATCGTCGCCCTCGTCGAACATCCGCTCCTCTACCAGGTTCCCAACTCGTCTGGTCATTTAGAGTCCCCCGTGCTACGAATGGACATTTACATACCCTCTGCATACGGGCTTCACAGTACCGATATCGCCGTCGACGTTACTGTTGCCCACCCCTCCGCACGCCGCCACATTTCGCCAAGTACGGTTACTGCCGGCGCCGCCGCGACACTTGCAGAGCGCGAGAAACATCGTCATTACCGCACTTACTGCAACCGAAACGATATCCTCCTCTCCCCGTCGGGATTGATATCTATGGCGCCTTGGGCGACGACGGTAAGGCTTTTTTCCGCCGCCTTGCTTCCTTGGCTGCTTCCCGTCGCGGTTCCTCCCCTCAACAGGAGCTGCGCGACTTCGTTACCCGTTTTGCATTTAGTCTCCAAATAATGCAGGCGCGACAAGTTTCTACCCGCCGCCCGCATCCGTAGTTAATTTATAAATACCCTCCGCACGCCTCTGTGCGACATTGTATGACAAATAAAGATCTACCACCAGGTTGCGTCGCTTCATTTCACACTCTTCTGTACCCGGAGAACTTTTTCTAGTCCATGATTCGCTTGGCTTAAGCCAATTCCATCTTCTTACAAACGCATCTCCGACACTCATAGCCTTCTCACTCTTTCCGGGCCCAAACCTTTGACTCTGGAATGCAAAGGGTGTTCGAAGACATGCACCGTAGTCTCCCAGACAGTTCCTGGCTCACCGTCTAGCTTCCATTCCGTATGGGAGGGCTCGGTCTGCCCCTAACCGAAACCACCGCAAAGCCATGGCACGCTGGCTCTGTTTTCTCCTCCTACCCACTTCTGCGCCTCCTCGGTGATTGCTTCGACGTCTCGCCCTTGATCTCAACGTCTCTCGCCTCTATCCGGGCCAAATACAGCCTTCTCGACAGTTTCTCCCCCCCGCCGTCCTTGCTTGCCTCCGCGCGTCTTCTTCCCGCGGCCTGTCTGACTTCCTAACAACCGCTACTGCTGAGATCTCAAAGGCACTTCGCGTCAAACTTCCCTCTTCCCTCGACCTTTCCTCCCACGAAGGCTCCCGGCTACTCCGCCGCCTAGCTTCCAGCTTCTTCCCACGCCTGCCGTCCCTTTCACAACCTCCCGCAGAGCCATCTCGGTACCCGGGCCGCTCCTGAAGTCTGGCGAACCATGGTTTGCCTCCATCTTGGTGTCACCATCTTCTCTGGCACACAACCGTGCACCTATGCGCAGCCGCCCACTTCCGCCCTGTCCCCACCCTGGATTCCAACGGACACCACAACTCTGTCTGTCCCTGCGCCGACGGCTCCATTCGGCGCCACAATTGTGTTCGCGACCGCCTCATTTCTGAGGTATCACGCTTATCAATTGGGATTCGCCCTGTCCC
Source organism: Kappaphycus alvarezii (assembly GCA_002205965.3). Lineage (NCBI taxonomy): Eukaryota > Rhodophyta > Florideophyceae > Gigartinales > Solieriaceae > Kappaphycus > Kappaphycus alvarezii. Next base: position 14,124 of record NADL03000857.1, read on the forward strand.
GGAATGAACCTTCCCGCAAGAATTGCCCCGACCCTCAAACTCCCGCCGCCGCCTCGACATCTACATCAATGATGTCCAGTTCTATCCCGTCTCGCAGGGCTACGACGTCACTATGAGCAGCCCCCACTCCGCTCCATACGCCCAACAGCGGATCCACACGCCCCTCGCTGCCCTAACTGCATCCGAGTGCGCGAAATATCTCCGCTATGACCACCTCTGCGCCGAACTACGTATCGACTTCCACCCTATGGATTTCGATAAATACGGGTCTGCCGGTCCCGGTGCCAACCGAGGTCTGTCTAGAATTGCTGAATCCATCGTGATGTGCGCCAAATTCCCACGCGAAAAGATCTAGAAGAGGTCCAAATTGTATGCAGTATCGGAATTTGGAAGGTATTTTTACAATTTTGGAATTTGCAAGAAATTTTTAATTTGGATGAGTATGGCAAATTCATCGCTTGATTTTTTTTATTTTAGGACACGCTGTCATAATAGATGTCAATACAGTTCCAGGTTCTGGGTGATACTACGAGTGACTCTGAAAGGACTATAAAATGTCCACATTAATTCCCACCACTGGCTAAAGGGTGGCTGGCATGGGTATGGCACCTAGATATTTACTTTGAAGAAATATCTTCTAATAGTCTCTCTGGTTCACACGATTCCCTTGAATGTATTTTATGGTTATTAGTATGTTTGTTTAAAACTTTAGGGGTAGCCAAAAGTCTATATAAGCCGAGTAAACTGCTTCCTCTTGTAAAGGTCAAGCAAGTTGGCAGACATCTTTCAGTCAAGTCCCGAGAAGTACGAAGTTTAGAGTCAACTCTGAACCTAAGAAACATTTTTCCTACACAGGTCGCAGAGCATCATTGGTAGACCCTGCCCCTTCTACACTTGCTAGTAGCCCTCTCAAATCTCTTCCAAATAGACCCCTCTTTGTTCGTTCAACTATAACACGGTAGCACTTATTTCGCTTGCAGCACCTTCTTCTTGTGGTAGTTGGTTCTGAGTACCTCTTCTCCCGAAGATTTACCCCTATCACATCGCTCTACGGAAAGGCAGTAGCCCTGCCTTCGAGCGCGCTCTCTAATTCACGATTATCAGTTCGCTTATACAAAAACTAACTTCTGTCGCGATCACCCGACGACTACTAAACCGCTCCTGGCTCGGATAGATTTTTCCCGTTTTGAGAGCCGATCAGTGCCCCCTTTCTTGCTTGTTAAAGTCTTCTTCTTATTCTTCACCCTCACCGGTAAGTCCTGGTAGTAATGAATCCATTCAATATTTCTCAAATAAATGATCCAATTTACTACCGGAACCCGTTCCAATGCGCGACTGGCGACAGCGCTAGTTTTCTAAGGAGAGTCAAAGCGTTGGCGCTTTATTTATTTAGAGTAAGTGCTGTCTAAAGGGGCATACATAAGTATTATTTCTATTGTGTAAGGTAATCTCTTAAACTGGGTCTCTGAATTGGCAGGAACCTTCAATGTGGCTAATTTGCTTGTCGGCTCCCCCTTCTTGCTCGGGGAGGGATAAAAGTTTTGGTGGTTAACATTATATACGTACAGCTACTTTCTGCAGTTATGCAGATAGTTATTACGTCGTAAACAGGAGTTAACATGTGCGGCAGATCGCCACTAGCGATCGCTACTTACTGAACCACCGCCTCGGCAATGTCCAGCTCCTCTGCTTGGTCAACTGCGTCATCGTCGCCGTCGCCGTCTTCAGAGTTGAAGTCAGACCAATATGTCCATGTCAAAGGCACCCAGAGGTGAATGGGTCCGTACGGCCCCATAAGAGCCAGACCGGTGGCCATTTCCGTCCTCGTAATAACCTCACCCGCGGGCCCAGTTGATATCTGCCCATAGACGCCTTCGGGGCGTTTATGATAGGGGCGGCTTCCACGGAAGATAGGGGCTGCTCATCACCAGACGGTGACGGGATTGAGGGGTTGGGTAGACACGGATTTTTGACCCTTGGATTACTTGCACTCACTTGAGACTTCAGACAGATGGCCAAGTGAAGAGCAGCAAAGTGCTGTCTTGGGCGTTGTGGAGGTAGTGCGATGTCCAGCAGAAGGGGGGAAGAAAAAATCTTCCATCACAACCGCGGCGAGCCATGGGTTTAATCGCTTGAAAAACTTCCGCTTTAAGCGCGATAACTACAGAAAGCGACGGCGGCGAAAAGAACTGTTCCAGAGGAACGGCCCTGGGTACGACCAGCAGGACTGTTTGGCTCCGGAACCCTCCCATGCTGGCGGGATAATCGCCAGGCCTGAGTGCGGCAGGGTGCACTGAGCGTTGCGGTACTTGGTCTAGGGTAGGAGCCTTCACGGCACGGAAGAAACTACCACTTGAGAAGGCCATATCCCTAGCCGATGCAACTAGAGCCCGTAGACGGAAGTGCGCGATCCACGAGACGCGCGAGGACATAAGTGCCTGGCGCCCGCGTCTAATGCGGCGCAAGAGCCGAGCGTGGCAGAATAACGGATGAAGAAGGGCAGTCTAGGAGACTAGAACACAGTCTATTGGGGTAATGAAGGACCACTGTTAGGCAGTGGTCAATGCTAGAACGCGGTAAAAGGAAATAATCAGCATTCTTACTTTCTGATTTGCACATTGTTGACACTTCTCTTCCCCCTTTCCCAGTCTCAATCTTGCAATTGTGATAAACCCATTGATAGGGATAAATTGGCAGGGGAAGAGATTCTCAGAACCAATTACCCCAAGAAGGAGCTGTTTCGAGCGACAAAAGTGCTACCGTGGTATAGTTGAACGAATAAAAAGGAGTATATATGGAAGGAAATTGAGAGGGCTAGAAGCAAGCATGGAAGGGGCAGGGTCTACCACCTATGCTTAGTGACTGGCGTAAAATAAACGCTTCTTGGGTCTGAAGTTGACTTTCAACTTCCTAACTATTTGGGACTGGACTTGAAGTTGTCCGCCAACTTGCTTGACCTCCACTAAAGGAAGCAGTTTACTCGGCTTATATAGACTTTTGGCTACCCAAAAGTCTCAAAAAAACATACTAATAACCATAAAATACATTCACGGGAATCGTGTGAATCAGAGAGACTATTAGAAGATATTTCCTCAACGTAAATATCTAGGTGCCATACCCATGCCAGCCACCCATCGGCCAGGGGTGGGAATTGATGTGGCCATTATATAGACCTTTCAGAGTCACTCGTAGTATCACCCACAACCTGGAACTGTACTGACATCTACTATGATAGCGTGTCCTAAAATGAAAAAAATCAAACGATGAGTTTGCCACACGCGTCCAAATTAAAAATATCTTGCAAATTCAGAAACTGTAAAAATACCTTTCCAATTCCGATACCGTTTATAATTATGGTCGTCATCTAGATTTTTTCGTGTGCGAATTTGCGCACATCACGCCCTCCCGCTCAAGACGATCGTCCCGACTTCTCTTCATTGTTCTTCTTCTGTTTCTGTTAGTGTTCGCTGTCTTACTGATAAAATGTAAGATCTTTCAAACGGGTACGGATGCAACTGATTACTAACGTGATGCTCCAAAATGTAAGTTTGCATTACTGGTACCTCACTTTGTAGCATAGCCTCATATATTGGTTTGGTAACATCGAGGTGGGGTTGCATACATTCTTCTTACGTGACTATTCCGAATCTTCCAAGAGTGAAAAAAAAATATATGATATGCAAACTCTTCTGGAAAATGCCGGAGGAATGGATGCCGATAAGAAAAGAAGACACGCATCATCAAGAATGAATCTTCGTAAGATAAGTGCGGTCCATGTAGCGCCCGAAAACACAAAAAGATGCTTATCATGAAATAAGAAATGACCTGTGCATCATTCGCGTCCTCGGAGATATTGCGCAACCAAAAATATAATCTTCTTCTACCAACTGTATGCTGTGCATGGTTGTGAAGGAGGGCTAGAGACGAAGTTGTGGTGGGCTGTCCCGATGAATGGCCACTACCACTTCCTGACGTACTGGTACCTGCACGAGATCCTCTTGGTGGACTACCAGAACCTCTTCTGGGCGGGTTGTTGTCTCCCGAATGTCCTCCTCGGGTCATCATCACTGCTTCGGGAGGATCTTCGCCACCCTCATCGTTCCCAATTTGTGGCGGGGAAACATAAGGTTCCCATAAAGTATATGGGACCAGTCGATATTCCATATCAGGGGGTAAGGCGTAACCTCTCAGTCGCACATCTTGGTTGTTCTTAAGAAATACGTAAATCGGACGGACAATGTTCAGATACGTTTGCGACAAGTCTCCGATAGCTACCATTCCATACCTTCCTATGGCGTAGTGATATATTACCTCCATAAACTCTGGACCTGCTTCCGTGAACCTTCCGTTTTGGAATGAAAATAGAATTCTTATTAATAGTCGGAAATCTCCTTCAGGTAGCAATGGTCCGTTCAACGTGCGAAACAATAGGCATATATTAATGTAGGAATGGGTGATGACGTGGAATTCGTAGTAGTCCCGCGTAATCGAGATGATTCATTCCCAAGCCCTCTTTCCTCCCATGGGAATCATTCCATAGTTAAAGATGAGTATGCCCCGTGGCTGCGCATAGTCCTGTGTGAGAAGGGATTCGTCTGGCATCTGATGGTAAGGGACCAGACGAAGTGCATGAATGGCCCTCCTTGATCTCTTACCTGAGCTTGAAGAGAGCTTATAATGCGGTGTCTTTCCTCCGTGATGATGCAAGGATTCGAGTACTTTGTTTGGAAGGCCGGCCACTTCACAGCCTGCTGTATTGCTTTTCCATGTACTACAAGTACTTTAGATCCGACTGAAAAGGTTTGGACTGGAGGCACTGCATGCTTATTTCTTGTCTGTGTTAGCGCGCGGTGTGATCTCCAGCCTTCGGTGGCCAGTAGATCGACTTCTCTACTCTCTTTATCGATAATATTTGTTTGCATGTCTCTCTGCAACATTCTAGGAGCCCTTCCGTACATTAGCTCGAATGGGGAGCGTCCACTTCTTCCTCTTCTTCGACGATAGCCGTATAATACTTTCGGAAAAGCATCTTCCAACTGGATTTCATTCTCTAACATAGTTTTCGATATTGCTCGTTTGATTTTTCCAACCATCCTCTCCGCTTTCCTGTTTGACATAGGAGCGTATGCGAGAACTGTCTTTACCTGAATACCTTTTTCTTCCAAGAAACGAAGCAGTGAAGTTGCAGTAAAACAAAGGGCGTTATCCGAGATGATCCTTCTTGGAAGACCAAGCGGTTCAATTATTTCTTTTTCGATGAATCTCAGGACCACTTCAGCATTGGCCCCCTCAACTGCAACTGCTATTGGTCATCCAGTAAGATGTTCCACCCCTATAAGGAGATATTTGTTTCCGGAAGAGGTTTTCTTGAATAGGCCGGCAAAGTCAATTGATAATGTTTCAATGAGACCGGAAATTGGAAAACTTAGAGTTGTCTTATGCTTTCGTATTGGAGTGAATTTTTGACAAATGTCGCAGCTTTTCACGAAATGATAGACGTCCTTATGGATACTGGGCCACCAGAATCTCTCAGTTACTAATTTTTTGGTTGTATCGAGATCTAAATGCCCTAACTCATCATGAAAAGTCCTTAAGATCTTCATTCTTTCTTTTAAAGGGGCCACTAGTCGAGAACCGGCTTTATTGTGTCGGAAGATTTTCCCATTACTCAACGTAAAAGCCTTTTGGTTCCCGCGTACCCAATTTCTGTGTTCGAGATCAAGCTTTTTCATTTCTAGTCCATCGAGGAATTTGATCAGTCCGTGAATATTAACTTCTTATTCGTTATCATTCGACAACTGAACCTCGGCGACTCCGACGATGTCCTCGGAAGCTTTTTCATTTGGAATCAGTGCTTCCCCCAAGCGGGATAGGCAATCGGCAGGCTGATTATTGCGCCCGGGTCTATACACAATTTCAAAACGACATTCTGCGAAAATGTAGAGCCATCGTGCCAAGCGGTGATGTGCATCTTTCTTTTGGAATGCTGTCTTAAGTGCCTGGTGATCAGTTATCAAGACAAATTTCTCGAGTTATAAAAGGTACACGCGAAACTTTTTCAGTGCGAAGACAACAGCGAGCACTTCTTTTTCGCAGACTGATTATCTTCTTTTCGCATCATTTAGAGTGCAACTTGCGAACTGAACCGGGTGTAGTCTTCCGGTTTCATCTTTTTGGGACAAAACGGATTCCAAAGACCGTTCTGAGGCATCTGTCTCCACAAAAAATGGTCTCTTGAAATCTGGATACATGGGCACTGGGGAGAGACAAAGCTTATCTTTAAGCTCCTCAAATGCAGTTTACATTTCCTCGTTCCAGTAAAATTTTCCGTTCTTCGTAGTGCTAGCTTGTAACGGTGCTGCAGTCTTGGCGAAATCTTTGATAAATCTTCTGTAATATGAGGGCAGTCCTAAGAAGCTTCGGACCTCCGTCTTTGAAGCGGGCCTTGGTGCCAACTTTATTTTTTTCGTTTTCTTTGGATCCACTCTAATTAGCTCTTGGTCGACGATATGACCGAGTAATTGGATAGAAGTTTTCGCAAAGAAGCATTTGCTCAACTTAATTTTCAGGCTGTATGCATATATCCTCTGCACTACTGCCTTGAAATGCGATATGTGCTGATCCAAAGTATTTGAGAAAATTACCACATCATTGATATAAACTCTTGCGAATGGAAGTCCTTTCAAAACCTCGTTCATCATTCTTTGGAATGTAGCTGGTGCACTCATGAGACCAAAAGGCACCACTTCGAACCTGAATGTACCGGCTTTGCTGGTAAAGGTTGTTATTTCCTTACATCTTTCATCCAATGGAATCTGCCAATAGCCGTTGTAAATATCAATTGAGGTGAAGTATCTCCCGTCCTTCAAGTCTTCGAGGATTTCCTCCATATTTGGAACCGGAAATCGATAGGGTATCATTTTCTTGTTCAGTTGTCGGTAATCGACGCAAAAGCGAAGTTTTCCATCTTTCTTTGGTGCTATCACAACTGTAAATGACCACGGGGATGAAACTGGCCGAATAATATCATTTTCCAGCATACTTGTAACATTCTCTGAGATAAATTGGTCATATTTTGGCGGTTGACGTCTAGGCCTGTGGTAAATTGGTTGAGTATCGGTAAGTTCAAAGAATTGAGTGACCGGTACACTTGCTTGTCTTAGAGCTGAAACGCTCCATGCAATTACTTCGGATGATATTAATATGTCGGATATTTTCATTGAGGCGGGGCGGGAAGTTGCTGTACTTTTTCTTGAAGTTACATAATCATCCCATGCCATGTTCATTATCCCCTGAGGGTCCCCTTTTTTACTTCCGAAAGTGTTATTTCGTTCGTAATCTTCGCTGTCATAGCTAGAAGTGAAATCGTCACTGTTCGTTTCTCTTAAATCTTCCGGATGTGTGCTTTTGTCGAAATCAAGAGGCATCTTCACGGTTCTACCGTCAATATTAACTGAAACGATTTGGTTGCCCAAGTCGATGCATGTCCCTAGTCTTTCCATGGTAGGGCAGCCAATGATTGCATCGAAAGGGAGATTCAGCATGACAAAAAAATCTACATCAACTTTAGAGTCCCCTAAGAACACGGAAACCTTGTCAACAGTTCCCATGCATTTTGAGACGGTTCCATCCGCTACAGTTACTTTTCGAGTCGTTGGAGTAATGTAGAGACCTAGATCTGTCACCAAAGTTTCTGAAATGAGGTTTGGAACAGCACCCGAATCGAAGAGAGCTTGGGATTTCATACCCAATACTTTGACTGGTACCAGCTTAAGACGTCTTGGTGCTGTCTAGGCCGATTGAAGAAACAGTTTCTTACCTTTAGCGGACGTATTAGAGCTGATATTTTTTGAGTTCTTTTCTCGCATCCTCGCGCGTCGCCCCTCAAACGTTGACCAGACGTTATCCCAGTTGGGGCTGATGCAACCTCAGCCAACAAATTGTACTTCTTCACATACTCTAGTACGTCCTTCGGGATACTCCTTACTTTCTTGCTCTTTTTCGTTTTTTTGGCTGGAGTGACTCCCACTCTTGGAACAACTTGATGATACCTCTTGGTTCGAGGAGGTACAGGTGCTAGGATATGCTCCAGCATTCCATAATCTAGCCTAGGTTTTTCATATAAAATGTTCCCTTCCCCATCCCTTTCTGTCACATTGACTTGGCTAATCTCTTCAGCGATGGATACGTTACCAGCATCCGTCAACCTTTGATCCCTTCTATTTTGTAAGATTTTCACCTCTGGCCCTGATGCACTCCTCGCATCCGATACATTTGCTCTTCTGTTGTCTTTAGACCAGCAGTTACTTTCATGATGCCCATATCGACCGCACTTTGCACAACAAGGGTTTCTATGTGGATTATCAGGACACCTGTTTGCAAAGTGTACAGGCTTGTGACAGTAAGAACAGACTTCTGCGGCCTTAGGGCCCCCACACTGGTTCTTCTTAATGGTAAGAGTAAGGCTTTCCAACTGCGAGGTTATCATGTCAAGTCGATTATCGAATCGGGTTTCCAACCTTTCTTCCAAGTTTTTGACATCGCTCCTGACAGATTCTAATGCCGCTGCACTAGTAGCCGGCCTTTGATAATTCTTTTCAGGATGTACGATAGACATCGATGTGCGGGTTTACCTCGGTACCTCACTCAGTGACTGAAACGTCTCCGAATTTTTGACAAATTCTACCCTGGTATCCTTCAGTTCATTACAAGTGTGAGGGCCCTTGATGAGGAGGAAATCGGAGAGACGCTTATCTCCCATCGCCGCCTTACGCAGCATTCTGTACTTGGCTTGGGCGTTGAAGCCAGCCTTTTCATAGAGATCACACAAGTATACCAATGAGCATAATAAATCTTCGAAGTTGAGCCGGGCCTCTATGGCGGTACGAATCATCTCATCTGGTTCCACCTCCTTAGCATACTCTTTCACAAGCCACTCACATACCTCACCGAAGTTGCCCCCACTCCCATTGACGGATCACCCGTCAATAAACTTAGCTTTCTTTTTGCTCTTTGCTTCACCAAAAAAATACGCGAAGACACTTCCGGCCTTCTCCTCATCGCTCTTTTCTCGCATTAAAACATTAACATATGTTTAAAGAAACTCTTCAACGTCTTCATTCTTGTTCCCTGTGAACAATATACGAGCAGTATTATGATCCATTGCTGCAAAAAAGAAAAAACTGCAAGCGGACCTAGTACTTCACAACTCGATTACCTCGGGTGAAACCCCCTCCATAAGAGTACCAAATGATAGGGATAAATCGGCAGGGAAAGAGATTCTCAGAACCAATTAACCCAAGAAGGAGGTATTGCAAGCGACAAAAGTGCTACCGTGGTATAGTTGAACGAACAGGAAGGAGCGGATAGGGAAGACAGTTGAAAGGGCTACTAGCAAGCATGGAAGGGGCAGGGTCTACCACCCATGCTTAGTGACTGGCGTAAAATAAACGCTTCTTGGGTCTGAAGTTGACTTTCAACTTCCTAACTATTTGGGACTAGGCTTGAAGTTGTCCGCCAACTTGCTTGACCTCCACTAAAGGAAGCAGTTTACTCAGCTTATATAGACTTTTGGCTACCCCTAAAGTCCGAACAAAACTACAGAAGGTAACAGGAAATGCAAAGAAACAATTTGTGTAGATGATATATTCAAAACAAAAGATACTTAAGAAACTAACAATCAGTGAGTTCCTCTTATTTCCCATTCTCTAAATCGGATCCAAACAACTCCTCTAAAATATACATGCTGTCCAAGCAGTCCCCACAAATATTTGCGAACGGCTCACAGCTCTCCATTCCCTCCTGGGAGATATCTAGACTACTAAAGATATCTCCATGCGGTTCCTTCGTGGGCACAACTTGATTCATACTCTCCATTCCAGGCCCCACCAGTCCAACACTTTCCATGCCCCCTGTTCCCTCATCCTCCTCCTCCTCTTCCTCCCCTTCCTCCCCATCCTCCCCATCCTCCCCTTCCTCCCCTTCCTCCTCTTCATCCTCCTCCTCCTTCTCATCCTCCCAGTCCTCCTCTTTATTAACCTCGTAGACCAACTCAGGGGCCACCCACTCCTCGGAGGTCTCCCCAGCTCCTTCGTCGATGTCCCATTCCCGCTCCTTACCTACCTCCTCCGCCTCATCCTCAATAAAGAGGCCACGCACGAACTCGATGACCTTTTTCTTGGTTTGCTGGCACAGGTAGTCCTCGCGGTCAGTAGGTCCGAAAAGAAGCAGGGGAATAGATTTTAGGGGGCAGGGATGGCGATTTTTGGAAATGACTTTCGAGGGGCGTAGATTGGTCATTTTGGTAGGGTTTCGGGAATGGGAGGTAATGGAGGGTGTTTTGGGTGTGTGTGGGGAGAGGGATGATGAGCAAAATGATCGGGAACGTTTAAAACTTGGAATAAAGGGATTTAAATAGGCCCCCGGGGCAGGTTCTATAGATTACGAATAGGTAAAATAAATCTGTAAGGGATTTTGTAATAGTCCATTTGCGCCCTTTTTCTCAAAAAACGAATTTGGAGGAGAAGGTAAGCAAAAAGGGAAAAAGGACTTGATTCGGGATCGATTCAGAAGGGTAGACACACTATAAAAATATCTAGATAAAATGGAAGTAAATTTGGAGAGGACCGCGGTAATGATAAGCGAGGTTCAGGGAGGACGAGGAAGGACTGGAACAATAAGCAAATTTGGACAAGGGGAGGTAGTGCAGTAAACTAAAGGTCGGTAGATGACGGCGACAAAAAAATCCGTTCCTATCAGCACGCGCCTAACAACTATAAAAGCATGAACGTCCAGTCTACTATCAGATCTGTTACGAACGTCCAGCAAAAAGAAATCTCATCAATTGTTTCTACTTGACAGATGATGAGGTGGAGCTATCCTGATGATCGTCGATCATATTGGAATTGACCGAGCGCGACAAAATTAAATCCACCGCATCAAATTCTAACAGATGCCACACCAAATCAAGGGAGTCTGCGTCGGATGGAGGCCGGAGGTCACATCCTAGACAGAGCAGTACGAGCAATCAAGGCTTGGGCGCTATGGGCCAACCAAAGCTGGCGAGTACTCCCTTGTTGTCATCTACAATACCATGGGCCAATTATCGCGTGACATGGGTGATTCGAGCTTATAGTACGCCGCCTTCTCGTGATACGGGCGGTGCCGAGTGGGAGTGTACGCGTGACATGGGTGATTCAAGCTTATAGTACGCCGCCGTCTCGTGATACGGGCGGTGCCGACTGTGAGTGTACAGAGTGATGTACCTGCTTGGGTGAGATTCAAAATAAAGGCAGCAGCGGTGTCGGGGTCCCAGACCTTAAGAAGGACACTCGCTACGCTTTGAAAACTCTTTGTGCGCTCCCTACTTTACCTCTTTCTACGGCAACGGGGGACATCGGCCTGTACCTGAGTAACTATTCGAAAGACGCGAAACGTTACAATCGCATTCTACAATAAAGGTTGCTTCAAACGCCCCATATATGCTGACAAAGTTCGCAGCAACTTTTTAGCCGCCGTTCCATAGCACGCTCATTGTTACCGTGGCGTTTTCTTTGTCGCCGCCATATTGCACAGGCTAGAGGAAATTTCACCCTATTTTCCAATCGCAGTAAACTTATCCAGACATTCTCCGCTCCAGTGTTAAATGACGTGGCAAGGAATGTGGCTGTGAGGGCACTGGAGACGTACGGAAAGGTTCGGGGGTTTTGATGCAAAGGCACGCTGCAGCAGCCGTCATGTCCAATGCGGCCTGCTTGATGGTTGGCCTGAAGGTAGCATTTTAGGGAGCGTAGTTCCTTCCCCATTACGGTGTCGGTATACCCTTTTTGAGTCGATTGTGCCTTCTTTGAGTCGATTTTGGTTGTCTGGAAAACCATGGGATACGTCTGATATCTATTCCAAGAGTGTAACACCCGTTTTCCCTCCATTTGGAAGATATATCCGATCTCCACCATGGTTTTCCAGACAACCACAATCGACTCAAAGAGGTTATAATGACACAGTAATATATCTTCCAAGAGTAAATTACCCAAACCTTTTCCCTCCTTTTGGAAGATATATCCGATCTCTCCCATGATTTTCCAGACAATCACAATCGACTCAGAGAGGGTATACCGACACAGTAATGAGGAAGGAACTACGCTCCCTAAAATGCTACCTTCAGGCCAGCCATCAAGCAGGCCACGTGGGACATGACGGCTGCCGCGGCGTGCCTGTGCATCAAAATCCCCCGAACCTTTTCGTACGTCTCCAGTACCCTCATGGCCACTGAGGCGCAGACCCGATTCTGTTTTCTCCTGTCCTCTGGTCCAACTCCGCTTGGATTCCCCTCGCTAAAAGTGTCAGACGACGAAGTAAACTACCCCATCATTCCCCCCATTAGGAGATATGGGAAGTGCGTCTACTGCAAGACTTTAGTAGTGTACGGGGGAAATTTTTGGGTTATTTTAATGCATGGAAGATGTGGTCGCTTATATCCAGGCGGCTAATGCGTTATGCGGGATAAGTCGTCGCTGATAGGTAACACTACAGTACATGACCTTCCTTACAGGGCCGGCTCAATGCCGGCGAGCAGGCATGTCGCGTTGGACATTGTACGGTGTACTGTAAATTCACTTTCTGTACACCGTTGAATTGGGTTAAATGGGTAGGTTTACTTCAATGTTTGGGTAAGATGGGTGGTACGGTACACTTAATTTTCTTGATAAAGGCAAATACCGCGATAGAGGTAAATTGGGTTAAATGGGTTGGTGGGGGTAGATGGGTTAGTTTACTTAATTTTTCTGATAACGTGGTCGTAGATCTTTATGGGTTGTACAATGTCGCACAGAGGCGTGCGGAGGGTATTCATAAATTAACTACGGATGCGGGCGGCGGGTAGAAACCTGTCGCGCCTGCATTATTGGGAGACTAAATGCAAAACGGGTGACGACGTCGAGGGGCTCCTGTTGAGGGGAGGAACCGCGACGGGAAGCAGCGAAGGAAGCAAGGCGGGGGAAAAAACCCTTGCCGTCGTCGCCCAAGGCGCCATAGATATCAATCCCGACGGGGGAGAGGAGGATATCGTTTCGGTTGCAGTAAGTGCCGTAATGACGATGTTTCTCGCGCTCTGCGAGTGTCGCGGCGGCGCCGGCAGTAACCGTACTTGGCGAAATGTGGCGGCGTGCGGAGGGGTGGGCAACAGTAACGTCGACGGCGATATCGGTACTGTGAAGCCCGTATGCAGAGGGTATGTAAATGTCCATTCGTAGCACGGGGGACTCTAAATGACCAGACGAGTTGGGAACCTGGTAGAGGAGCGGATGTTCGACGAGGGCGACGATCCCAATTTCCTTGCAGTAGCGAGCAAGAACGTTGCGGAGGATGTGGTGACGACGAGTCATTCCGTCTTCGTATTTGCAGGTCAATGCGTGTTGACCACTTGGATCTAAGACGGGTGCGATGTCGGCCGAGCGGCGGGAGCAGACCGCACAGCGAGTAGATCCAGGGAATGGCGCGATGCCGAGACGTAGAGCCAGAGCGACTTTCCAGGCAGAAGAGGACATGTACGTGCCGCGGTGGGGGTGAGAAAGCGAAGAGAAAACAGACGATGCGGAGGATGTGCGCACGATGAAGAGCCGTGCTCGGTCGTGGGCTGCGGCGGACGAGAACAAGCTATCGGACTTCGATAGCATGAGTTCAGTTGTAATCGCAGACTGGAGCCTTTCGCCGGGGACCAGCGATGAACAACGCTCGAAAAGAGCCGTAGCTGTAAGCGACGAAGACAGCTGCGGGTGGCGGGAGTATAAGAACGAGATGGCAGACCGGGGGCTGATAACAGCAACAATTTCGGGTGTTTGGGATTTACCTGAATGGGTTGGTATACTGTATTTTCCTGATAACAGCAATCGCAGACGAGGACTACTGTAAGTAGGGTAACCACTGACGTTCGGGTGAATTGGGTTGGGGTTGGTCTACTACGAGTGATGTAATGGTAAGGCGTCCTACTGTACGTATAAGCTTACATTCAAATGTACCGTACAATTCAGTGTAGATTGCCAATGAAAAGATTTTCAGACGGCGGCGGCTCTGGAAGTTCCTTGCCTCATCCTCCTTTCGAACGTGCTTTTCTAGGTCCAAACACTAACGATACAGGAGCATCTTCAACGTCGTTCCTACCAGACGCCAAAACTGAGCAAGGCCGTATTCTAAAGAACTGCCAACTCGGTAACATTTTCGACGATACTTCTCGGTCACAACCAAGCCAGTCAATAATGCCGGCCACTCGATCCAATGATACCAGTTCGGTTACCGTCAAGCTCACAAGCAAGGAAGGTGAAGCTTTCGAGGTTGACAAAGATGTCGCCATGCAGATCAATTTCGTCAGAAGAATGCTCGAAGACATCGATGATATCGATGGCAAAGAGATTCCGATATGCGACGTCGAGTCCTCCGTCCTCACAAAAATCATTGACTTTTGCAAATTTCAACGCTTTCAGGAATTGAACGAGGTGAGCGTGGGTGCAATTTGTCGGTGGGAGAAGAGGTTCTTGGATGTTGACAATTGGACTATATTCCGTCTCATGATATCTGCTGATTTACTTGACGTTGAGTCCCTTGTAGACCTCACTTGCAAGGCAGTGGCTGATAAGCTAAGAGGTAAGAGCACCGAGGAAATTCGTGCAGAGTTCACTGTTTACAAATGAGCTGAGGTGCTTCTCCCTCTGGATGGTGTGAAATAATTGGGTATCTCTTCTTTGAAAGACCGCTCATCTTCGCTCCGGCTCTGGAAATAATTACTCAGGACTTCATCTCACAGTCTACGGGGGCCAAGGCGTCGACTACGATATGCGAAAGGTGCTCGAAGGTGGGCAAAGTACGATTCCATCTGGCCATAATAGGCTTGCTCAGGTATTACTGTTAAGTTAGTCTCTCTTTGTCCTCTTCCGTACTTTTTAATGATATACGCCAGGTTGCGTCGCTTCATTTCACACTCTTCTGTACCCGGAGAACTTTTTCTAGTCCATGATTCGCTTGGCTTAAGCCAATTCCATCTTCTTACAAACGCATCTCCGACACTCATAGCCTTCTCACTCTTTCCGGAGCCCAAACCTTTGACTCTGGAATGCGAAGGGTGTTCGAAGACATGCACCGTAGTCTCCCAGACAGTTCCTGGCTCACCGTCTAGCTTCCACTCCGTATGGGAGGGCTCGGTCTGCCCCTAACCGAAACCACCGCAAAGCCATGGCACGCTGGCTCTGTTTTCTCCTCCTACCCACTTCTGCGCCTCCTCGGTGATTGCTTCGACGTCTCGCCCTTGATCTCAACGTCTCTCGCCTCTATCCGGGCCAAATACAGCCTTCCCGACAGTTTCTCCCCCCCGCCGTCCTTGCTTGCCTCCGCGCGTCTTCTTCCCGCGGCCTGTCTGACTTCCTAACAACCGCTACTGCTGAGATCTCAAAGGCACTTCGCGTCAAACTTCCCTCTTCCCTCGACCTTTCCTCCCACGAAGGCTCCCGGCTACTCCGCCGCCTAGCTTCCAGCTTCTTCCCACGCCTGCCGTCCCTTTCACAACCTTCCGCAGAGCCATCTCGGTACCCGGGCCGCTCCTGAAGTCTGGCGAACCATGGTTTGCCTCCATCTTGGTGTCACCATCTTCTCTGGCACACAACCGTGCACCTATGCGCAGCCGCCCACTTCCGCCCTGTCCCCACCCTGGATTCCAACGGACACCACAACTCTGTCTGTCCCTGCGCCGACGGCTCCATTCGGCGCCACAATTGTGTTCGCGACCGCCTCATTTCTGAGGTATCACGCTTATCAATTGGGATTAGCCCTGTCCGGGAATGAACCTTCCCGCAAGAATTGCCCCGACCCTCAAACTCCCGCCGCCGCCTCGACATCTTCATCAATGATGTCCAGTTCTATCCCGTCTCGCAGGGCTACGACGTCACTATGAGCAGCCCCCACTCCGCTCCATACGCCCAACAGCGGATCCACACGCCCCTCGCTGCCCTAACTGCATCCGAGTGCGCGAAATATCTCCGCTATGACCACCTCTGCGCCGAACTACGTATCGACTTCCACCCTATGGATTTCGATAAATACGGGTCTGCCGGTCCCGGTGCCAACCGAGGTCTGTCTAGAATTGCTGAATCCATCGTGATGTGCGCCAAATTCCCACGCGAAAAGATCTAGAAGAGGTCCAAATTGTATGCAGTATCGGAATTTGGAAGGTATTTTTACAATTTTGGAATTTGCAAGAAATTTTTAATTTGGATGAGTATGGCAAATTCATCGCTTGATTTTTTTATTTTAGGACACGCTGTCATAATAGATGTCAATACAGTTCCAGGTTCTGGGTGATACTACGAGTGACTCTGAAAGGACTATAAAATGTCCACATTAATTCCCACCACTGGCTAAAGGGTGGCTGGCATAGGTATGGCACCTAGATATTTACTTTGAAGAAATATCTTCTAATAGTCTCTCTGGTTCACACGATTCCCTTGAATGTATTTTATGGTTATTAGTATGTTTGTTTAAAACTTTAGGGGTAGCCAAAAGTCTATATAAGCCGAGTAAACTGCTTCCTCTTGTAAAGGTCAAGCAAGTTGGCAGACATCTTTAAGTCAAGTCCCGAGTAGTACGAAGTTGAGAGTCAACTCTGAACCTAGGAAACATTTTTCCTACGCAGGTCGCAGAGCATCATTGGTAGACCCTGCCCCTTCTACACTTGCTAGTAGCCCTCTCAAATCTCTTCCATATAGACCCCTCTTTGTTCGTTCAACTATAACACGGTAGCACTTATTTCGCTTGCAGCACCTTCTTCTTGTGGTAGTTGGTTCTGAGTACCTCTTCTCCCGAAGATTTACCCCTATCACATCGCTCTACGGAAAGGCAGTAGCCCTGCCTTCGAGCGCGCTCTCTAATTCACGATTATCAGTTCGCTTATACAAAAACTAACTTCTGTCGCGATCACCCGACGACTACTAAACCGCTCCTGGCTCGGATAGATTTTTCCCGTTTTGAGAGCCGATCAGTGCCCCCTTTCTTGCTTGTTAAAGTCTTCTTCTTATTCTTCACCCTCACCGGTAAGTCCTGGTAGTAATGAATCCATTCAATATTTCTCAAATAAATGATCCAATTTACTACCGGAACCCGTTCCAATGCGCGACTGGCGACAGCGCTAGTTTTCTAAGGGGAGTCAAAGCGTTGGCGCTTTATTTATTTAGAGTAAGTGCCGTCTAAAGGGGCGTACATAAGTATTATTTCTATTGTGTAAGGTAATCTCTTAAACTGGGTCTCTGAATTGGCAGGAACCTTCAATGTGGCTAATTTGCTTGTCGGCTCCCCTTCTTGCTCGGGGAGGGATAAAAGTTTTGGTGGTTAACATTATATACGTACAGCTACTTTCTGCAGTTATGCAGATAGTTATTACGTCGTAAACAGGAGTTAACATGTGCGGCAGATCGCCACTAGCGATCGCTACTTACTGAACCACCGCCTCGGCAATGTCCAGCTCCTCTGCTTGGTCAACTGCGTCATCGACGCCGTCGCCGTCTTCAGAGTTGAAGTCAGACCAATATGTCCATGTCAAAGGCACTCAGAGGTGAATGGGTCCGTACGGCCCCATAAGAGCCAGACCGGTGGCCATTTCCGTCCTCGTAATAACCTCACCCGCGGGCCCAGTTGATGTCTGCCCATAGACGCCTTCGGGGCGTTTATGATAGGGGCGGCTTCCACGGAAGATAGGGGCTGCTCATCACCAGACGGTGACTGGATTGAGGGGTTGGGTAGACCCGGATTTTTGACCCTTGGATTACTTGCACTCACTTGAGACTTCAGACAGATGGCCAAGTGAAGAGCAGCAAAGTGCTGTCTTGGGCGTTGTGGAGGTAGTGCGATGTCCAGCAGAAGTGGGGAAGAAAAAATCTTCCATCACAACCGCGGCGAGCCATGGGTTTAATCGCTTGAAAAACTTCCGCTTTAAGCGCGATAACTACAGAAAGCGACGGCGGCGAAAAGAACTGTTCCAGAGGAACGGCCCTGGGTACGACCAGCAGGACTGTTTGGCTCCGGAACCCTCCCATGCTGGGGAGATAATCGCCAGGGCTGAGTGCAGCAGGGTGCACTGGGCGCTGCGGTACTTGGTCTAGGATGGGAGACCTCACGGCACGGGATAAACTACCACTTGAGAAGGCCATATCCCTAGCCGATGGAACTAGAGCCCCGTAGACGGAAGTGCGCGATCCACGAGACGCGCGAGGACATAAGTGCCTGGCGCCCGCGCGTAATACGGCGCAAGGGCCGAGCGTGACAGAATAACGGATGAAGAAGGGAAGTTTAGGAGGATAGAACACAGTCTATTGGGGTAATCAAGGACCACTGTTAGGCAGTGGTCAGTGCTAGAGTGCGGTGAAAAACTGCATGAGCCGTGAGCTGCAGGGTGAGGGAATACATCGTAGTCAGGAGCTGGAGGTACTCGGAAGAGGAATTGGTACCTCAGCTTGGGCAAATTGTGAGGCAAGGAAATACAGAAAGGCTCGGGCCGGCTTTCAGAGATCATCATTTGTATCAAGACCCAGGAGGTGGAATTTATTTCGTATAGTGTTACACAGCCTGGCATATCGACGGTTCTTGGGAGCCTCGATACTAGTGGTGGCCCCTCCCGGATGCTTGGTGGAACCCAGGAGGGCGCGAGATGTATAGATGCTTACAATAAAGATGTCGATTGAATTTGGCCTCGGAGAGAGGGCGAGGTCATCTATGAGGATGTCCATGCGGAGTATCTCGTTAGCGGAAAGATGATCTTGGCAAAGCAACGTACGAAAAGGAGTGGATAATGAAGACGGTTGAGAGTGCTATTAGCAATTATGAAAGGAGCAGGGTCCACCACTGATTCTCTGTGACCAGGATAAGAAAACTTTTTCTTGGGTGTGAAGTTGATTCTCAACTTTGTACTACCCAGGAATTGACTTAAAGTTGTCTTCCAACCTGCTCGACCCCCACAAAAGGAAGCAGTTTACTCTGCTTATACATTCTTTTTTGCTATCCCTAATAACGCAAAAGAACATACTAAAAACTATAAAATGCATCAATTAGAATCGTGGGAACAAGAACGACTTGCAGTAGATACTATCAGGATAAATATCTACATTCATTCTTTAATATCTTAGTACTCTAGATAAGAGCCAAAGCGTTCTCCCAAAATATCCATTCCACCCAAGCAGTACCCACAAATATCCGTGAACGGCTTCGAATTCTCCATTGCCCTTTGAGGAATATCTAGACCACTGAAGATGCCCCCTCTGATTCCAAAGTCGGGACCACCTGGTCTATGTTTCCCCTTTCCCACTATTCCAGCACTTTCCATGTCTCCACTCTCCTTATCTTCCTCATCCTCCTCTTCGCGCTCCTCATCATCCTCGTCAGAAGAGTCGGAGATCACCATTACTCCTTCACTCTCATTTTTTCTCTCCATTGGAGCTCCCCCACCGTTGTACACTAGTGATTCCCACGGGTCCTCCCAGTCCTCCTCTTCATTCTTCTCATTCTCCTCATTCTCCTCTACCTCTAACTCCTCTTCCTATACCTCCTCTTCCTCCTCCTCCTCTGCATCTTCTGCCTGCTCGAAGCAGTTTCGGAGGACCCACTCCAGAACGCTTTCCTGGTCCAACCTTCTACAATAATCGTCGTAGTCGGTTGGACTATTCGACATCTTGTTGGACTATTCGAAATCCGGGCCAGAGCGTGGAGAGGACAGCGGCCTCGGGATGACTTGGCGATGGTGAGGGAGGGGCAGAGGTTGGTCATATTGAAGGCAAAAAAGGGGTGAGCCGATGGGGTAGTTGATGCCAGGGGGGTTGTCTCAACGATGTAGATTTCAGACTTTAAAAAGAGCAACCTACTCGAAATTTTTCACCTCCTTGGACGAAATAAAAAATGAGAAGCAATGTCACAGCTTTGAATTTGCATGCAATTAGGACAATAATTAAAAATATGTTTGATTAAATTTCGGAACTGAACTTGGAGGACGAAGCGGAACACGAGAAAAACATTCCTAGTTTGGAACTTGGAATAAAGGTGTTTAAATATGCTCCTGAGGGCGCATTCTATAGATTTGGAATGTGACAAATAAATATGAAAGGGAATATATAGTAGTGGATTTGCGCCAGTTTCCTCAAAACAAGAATTTGGAGGAGGAGATAAGCGAAAAGGGAAAAAGAACTTGATTTGAGATCGATTCAGAGGGGTGGACACAGTATAAAAATATCTAGATAAAATGGAAGTGAATTTGGAGAGGACCGTAGCAAGGAGAAGCAAACGTAAGATAAGGCGAGAGAGAACTAGAACTAAAAGAAATTTTGGACAAGGGGAGGCAGTATAGTAAATTAAAAGTCGATAGATGACGGCGACAAAAAATCCATTCCGATCCGCGCGCGCCTAACACAACGCGTGTTGGCCGCTTAAATCTAAGACGGGTGCTACATTGACCAAGCGCAGAAAGCAGATAGTGCAGCTGGTAGACCCAGAGAATAGCGCGATGCCGTGAAGGAGAGCCAGAGCGACTTTCCACGCAGCGGAAGACATTTACGTACCACAGTGGGCGTAAGGAAGCGAAGAGAAAACAGATGAGGAGGGGAATGTTCGCAGGGGGAGTAATCGTGCTCAGTCGCGTGCTGCTGCGGACAAGAACAATCTGTTCGACTTCGATAGCATGAGTTCAGTCGTGATCGCAGACTGGAGCCTTTGATCGGGGACCGGTGTTGAATAATACCCAATAAGTGGCGTATCTGCAAGCGACGAAGATAGGCTCGGGTGGCTTGAGGATAAGAGCGAGATGGAAGACCGATGAATCTCTTCCGAGAGGCGGTAGTGCGAAAGATTCAGCAGGTCAGAAGTGAGTGATGTGCACCAAGCTTGCAGGAAAAAATCTAGAAGACGACCAATTTCGAATATAGCATCATAGTTTACAAAATATTTTTTATTATCTGAATTTGAGAGATATTTTTGATGTAGTAAAGTGTGGTAAATTCATGGGTTGACTTTTTTTTATGATACGCTGCCATTAATATATGTCAGTACATGTCTATTTACTGTATGATACTAAGATTAACGCTGAAGGGTCTATATAATGGCCACATTAATTCCTACTTTTGGCCGATGGAAGGAAGGCATGGGTATGGTACCTACATATTTACCTTGAGAAATTATCTTATACTAGTCTTTCTCGCTCACAAGATTCTCTTTAATGCATTGTATGGTTCTCAGTATGTTTGTTTGAGATTTTAGGGCTAGCCAAAAAGTGTAAATAAGCTGAGTTAACAGCTTCCTCTTGCGGAGGAAAGGCAAGTTGGCAGACAACTTCAAGCGAAGTCCGTAGCAGTAGGAAGTTGGGAGTTAACTTAAGACCCAAGAAAAGTTTTTGTTAAGCTGGTCACAGAGCATCAGTGGCCGACCCTGCTCCTTCTATACTTGCTTGTAGCTCTCTCAACTGACGTCCTAGTCCATCTCTTTTTGGTCGCTCAACTAAACTACGAGAGCACTCTTGTCGCGTGAAAACCCTCCTTCTTTGGGGTAGTTGGTTCTGAGAGTCTCTTCTCCTGATGATTTTCCCCCACCATTTGGTACTCTTGTGGAGGGGGTTGCACCCGAGGTATTCGAGTTGTGGATTATTAGGGAAAAGTTAACAGTTGTTTTTTCTGTAAGCGTGAATCTCAACTCTTCTCGTATAAATTTCACAGAGGTCAAGAGAAGAGACATTAAGGAGTGTCTCTACACATGTGTTCATGTCTTGATGAGTGAGAAAAGCGATGAAGAGAGAGTCGCAAGTATCTTCGCCTATCTTTATGTTAATGCAAAGAACAAATATAAAGCCAATTTTATCGGCGGTGGTCCTTTAATGGGAATTGACGTAGTTTCGGTGATGTGTGTGAGTGGCTTGTGAACGAAAATGTTTGGGGTGTAGAACCAGATGAAATGATTCATACTGCCATAGAGGCCCAGCTCAACCTCGATGATTTGTTAAGCTCATTGGTATACCTGAGTGGTATCTATGAAAAGGCTGGGTTCAACGCCCAATTAAAGCAAGGAATGCTGCTAAAGGCTGCGATGGGGGATAAGCAGCTCTCTTATTTCCACCGTATCAAGTACACTCACACTTTTAATGAACTGAAGGGTACCATACTACAATTTATAAAAACGTTGGGGACATATCAGTCGCTGAGTGAGGTACCAAAAGGAACCCTTTCATCGCAGTCTATCGTAAATCCTGGAAAAATTATCAAAGGCCGGCTACTATTACAGTGGCATTAGAATCTGTAAGGATAGATGTCAAAAACTTGGATGAAAGGCTTGAAACCAGGTTTGATAATCGAATTGACATGACAACTTCGCAGCCGGAGAGCCTCACTCTTACCATAAAGAATAACCAGTTTGGGACCTCTAAGGCAGCGGAAGTCTGCTGCTACTACCACAGGCATGGATACTTTGCAAATAATTGTCTTGATAATCTACATAGAAAAATCTTTGTGGAAAGTGCGGTCGATATGTGCATCATGAAAGTAACTGCTGGTCTAAAGACAACAGAAGAGCAAGTTTGCCGAACGCGAGAAGCGAATCAGGACCAGAGATAAAAAATTTCACGAAAAAGAAGGATAAAAGGCTGACGGATGCCGTTGGCGTATCTAATTCATTCATTCATTCATACGCAGAATGAATCAGTCATTTCAATGTGACCAAAAGGGAAGGAGAGAGAAACATTTTATCAAAAAACCCGGGCTAGATTATGGAATGCTGGAGCCTATACCAGCACCTGTACCTCCTCGAACCAAGAGATCTGATCAAGTTGTTCCAGGAGTGGAAATCACTCCGACCAAGAAGACGAAAAATAATAAGAAATTTAAGAGTATCCCGAAGGACGTACTATAGTATGTGAAGAAGTACAATTTGGTAGCTGAGCTTACATCTGCCCCAACTGGAATAAAGTTTGGTCAACTCTTGAGGAGTGACGCATAGGATGCAAGAAAAGAACTCAAAAAAATTACCGGGTCTAATGAGTCCGCTAAGAGTTAGAAACTGTTTCTTCAATCGGCCTCGATAGCACCAAGACAGTCTTAAGCTGGTGCCAGTTAAAGTATTGGGAATGAAATCCCAAGCTCTTTTCGACTCGGGCGCTGTTCTAAACCTTATTTCGGAAACTTTGGTTACAGATCTAGGTCTCGAAATTATTCCAACTACTCGAAGAAGAACTGCGGTGGATGGAACCGTATCAAAATGCATGGGCACTGTTGACAAGGTGTCCGTGTTTTTGGGGGACTCTAAAGTTGATGTAGACTTTCTTGTCATGCTTGATCTACTTTTCGATGCAATTACTGGCTGCCGTACCATGGAAAGACTAGGGACATGCATTGACTGGGTCAACCAAAGCGATTCAATTAATATAGACGGCAGACCCGTGGAGTTGCCCCTGGATTTCGACAAAAGTCCACATCCGGAAGATTTAAGAGAAACAGATAGTGAATATTTCTCTTATATCTATGACAGAGAAGATTCAGAACCAACCAACATTTTCAGAAGTGCAAAAAGTACCCTTGAGGGATAATGAACGTGGCATGGGATGATTGAGATTCTGGGTTTGAAACAGATGACAACTGGAATTCTAGGGTAGGTCTGAGACCTGAATATGTTTCTTTTCGCGATAATATCGAATCAAAGGAAGAAATTCAGAGCATGAAGTAAGATCAAATTTGCAAAAAAACAGGAATATGTCGAATTCCATATCTGAAGATGTGACCACGCTGGAAGAGGTCATTCAGTTTTGGAGGGTGAGTATCAAGAAGAAGACCAGCGCCAGGTGACATAAATTCAAGAAAAAGTATAGCTTCTTCCCACCCCTGCCTCAGTGAAAATATCCGACATGTTAACATCTTCCGAAGTAATTGCATGGAGCGTTTCAGATTTAATACAAGCAAGTGTACCGGTCACGTAATCATTTGAACACACCGATACTCAACCAATTTACCACAGGCCCAGACGTCAACCGCCAAAATGTGACCAATTATCTCAGAAAATGTTACAAGTATGCTTGAAAATGATAGTACTCGGCCAGAATAATATCCATGGCTACGTATTGTTTTGATAGCACCAAAGGAGGATGAAAAAATTTTCTTTTTGTCGACTACCGACAATTAAACCAAAGAATGATACCCGATAAATTTACGATTCCAAATTTGGAGTAAATCCTGGAGGACTTGAAGGACGCGAGATACTTCACATCAATTGAACTTTACACTTGCTATTGCCAGATTCTATTGGATGCGAAATGTAAGGAATAATGACCTTTATCTGCAAAGTCGATACCTTCAGATTCGAAGTGATGCCTCTTAATCTTATGAATGCACCAGCCACATTCCAAAGAATGGTGAACTATGTGTTAAAAGTACTTCCATATGCAAGATTTTATATCAATGATGAGTTAGTATTCTACAAAAACTTGGACCGGCACACATTGCATGTCAACACAGTGGTTGATATGGTATTGGAAAAAAGCTGGAAAATTTAGTTGAGCAAATGCCTCTTTGCGAAAAAATCTATTCAACTACTCGGCCATGTCGTAGATCGAGAGGGAATTAAATTTGATCCACAAGAAACGAAAAAAGTCAAGTTGGCACCAAAGCCCGCTTCAAAGATGGAGGGTCGAGATTCTTACGACTGGCCTCATATTATGGAATATTCATTAAATTTTTTTGCCAAGACGGAAGCATAGTTACATTCCAGTTCTACGAAGAATGAAATGTTTATCTAGAGCCAGTACATTCAAACTGCACTTGAGATGCTTAAAAGATAATCTATATGTCTCCTCATTGCTCATGTATCCGGATTTAAAGAGACCATTTGTTGTGGAAACCGATGTCTTAGAACGGTCTCTCTGTGCTCTTTCGTTCCGAAAAGATGAAAACGGAAGACTACACCCTGTTCAATTCGCAAGTAATAGTCTGAATGATGTGGAAAAGAGATACTTAGTATGTGAGAAAGAAGCACTAGCTGTCGTCTTCTCACTGAAGAAGTTTCGCGTACACCTTTTATCACTCGAGAGATTTGTCTTGATAACTGATAGCCAGGTACTTAAGACAGCATTCCAAAAGAAAGATGTACATCAACCGTTAGCTCGATGGCTCGAAATTTCCGCAGAAAATCCTTGTTATTGTTTATAGTCCCGGACGCAATGACCATCCTGCAGATTACCTATCCCGTTTGAGGGATCCAATGAATCCAAGTGAAAAAGCTTATAAGGACATCGTCGGAGTTGCTGAGGGACAAGTGACGAACTATAACGAGTATGAAGGTAATATTCACGGACTAATGAATTTTCTTGATGGGCTAAAAATGAGAAAGGTTGATATTTAACACGGAAACTGGGTACGCAGGAAGCAGAAATCTTTTACATTGTGGAATGGGAAACTCTTCCGACACAATAAAACCGGTCCTCTACTGGTGGCCCCTTCGAAAATGTAATGAATATCTTGGGGTTTTCCGCAACTATTTAGGCATTAAGATCTTGGAACAATTGAGTAGTTCATTACGGAAAGATTATGGGGGCCTAGTATCCAGGAAAACATCTATAATTTCGTGAAAAGCTGCGAAAACTTTCAAAACTTTACACCAATCAGAAAGTAGAAGACAAATCTAAGCTTTCCAGTTTCCGGTCTTTTTGAAACCTTCTCAATTGACTTGGCTGCCAGATTCATGGAGAAACCTCTTCTAGAAACAAACATCTCCTTATAGGTGTGAAAAAGCTTACTTGATAGCCAATAACAATTGCAGTTGAGAAGGTTAATGCTGAGGTAGTCCTATTATTCATCTAAAAAGAAATAATCAAACGGTTTGGTCTACCAAAAATGATTATCTCGGATAACGACATTTGTTTTACTGCAACGTCACTGCTTCGTTTTTGGAAGAAAAAGGGACTCAGATGAAGAAAGTTCTCGTATACGCTCCTATATCAGGCGGGAGAGCGGAAAGGATGGTTGGAACCATCAAACGATCAATATCGAAAACTATGTAAGAGATTGAGATCTAGTGGGAATATGCCTTACTAAAAGTGTTATACGGCTATCGCCGAACAAGAGAAAGAATTAGACGCTCAAAACTCCAGCTAAGGTACGGTGGGGCTCTTGTAATGCTTAAAGGAGACGTAGAAACAACTACTATCGATGTAGAGAGTAAGGGAGTCGAACTACTTGCCACAAAAGGCTGGAGATCATACTGCACGTTAGCTCAAAGAAAAAAAGAGAGCGCAGAGCCTCCATTAAAAACCTTTCCAGCAGGCTCGATAGTACTTTTTGTACATTAAAAGGACATGCAGCAGGCTTTAAGATGATCGCCCTTCCAACAAAGTACCCGAACTCTTGCATTGTCTCGAAGGAAGGACACCCGCGTTAAAAGCTCTGTTCAAGCATAAGGACGAGATCAAAGACGTCAATATATTCAAGTTGCTTCGTACCTTATTATTAGAAGCCTGAAGAACTCCTCCTGAAACACAGGACTATGTGCAACTGGGAGGCATACTTATCTATAAATATGGAATGGTTCCTTTGGAAGGAAAAAGAGCCTGTGAGTGGATCATCTCGATTACGCGGGGCTAATACGAGCTCCACGTAGTCATCCATTTATACATTAATATATGCCTATGTTTTCGTACGTTGAACGACCCATTGCTACCCGAAGAAGCTTTCCGACTATTAATAAGTTCTATTCTCATTTTAAAACTGAAGGTTTATGGAAGCAGGAACAGAATTTGTAGAGGTAATATATCATTACTCTACTGGAACATGTGGCAAATTATCTACCGGAGACTTATTGCAAAGCTATCTGAACATTATCCGCCAGATTTTAATATTTCTCAAGAACAATCAAGATGTGGAACTCAGGGGTTAAAGCGTTATCCCGGATATACAACATCGATTGGTCCCATATCCCCCATGGGAACCTTACGTTTCTCCGCCGAGGAAACGGAGCTCAGCTGAAGACAATAATTATTGCAATATTTTCCAGTTAAGCAATCATCCAGATAATAACTTGTTGGCAGCATAAATGCAATAATTATTACCTGTATAACATTCAAACCCATTTGTAGGACATAAAATTTATTTCACTCTGAATTCAGCATAAAATAGTTCCAGTGTAAAATAGATAAAATTATTCCTTGATGATTCACAATAAATATAAAATGTGGGCCTCAATAAAAATCTTGCTCCACAATTCAGCATCACTGTAGAACACCGGGATATAGATTAGAATATTTGGTCAATTTTCACACACGACGTCACAGTTATATCGTCATTCCAAGAGAGGTTCATGTCTATTGGAGCGCGTGAGGCGCGCGCCGTTGCCAATGCAGCGGAAAGACGGAAAAATACGGGGCTTGCCAGCAAAGCAGCAGCCATCACCCTCGGGGGCTGGCACACAGACGCCTACGCAGTGCTAACCGACGTGGCGCGGAACGGGGCTGTTAGGGCAATGGAGACATAAGGGACGTTTCAAACGGTTTTAACGCAGAGGCATTCGTTAGCAGCGGTGTTGTGTAATGCATCGTGCCTGCTGACAGGCTTCGAGCCAGCCATTTAGGCACATGACTCACATTACCGATAATCCTGAGCATGTCTAGCATACACTGGGGGACAGCCGAACCACACTTTTCAAAAATTAAACAACCAAATCATTTTTCATCCGTGAAACCCTCCCAGGAAGATCAAAACAGGGATGAAAGTTTGTGCCGCTAGCCTTCGACTCACTTGGATCGCCGTCTGCGAAGACGTCGAAGATAATTGACGAATACGCGGCCGCTGTCGCAACCTGCAGCGAATCCTAGACGGGAGGAGTGAAGACTCGGCTTTATCAGTAGCTTAGTTACTATGCATTTCGTTCCACGTTTGCAGGGTATGTAATATGTCGCGCCCCACAACATGCAGGGTTTAGCCACCCTATTTAAACCTAATTGTTTTAAGTTGGTTACAGTGTGGTATCAGAGACTTTGCATGTTGCAGCAGCTCCTACACTGGTTCCCACATCATCCAGACCCTAGTAAAACACCACTCAGAACCGCTACCAGGACCATAGAACTGCTCCGGAACAACGCCATCACCGACAACCAACTTGAACGACTACGACTCGCCATAATTGTCAAATTGTTAGCGGCCATTTCATTGCATCTCTTCCTCTCACTAACCCCAAGCGGCGGCTATGATACATGTATATACATGTACCGATGGTCGAAGCAATGTAGAAATCATTGCTGTCGAATGCTAGCAACAGCAACAGTCTACCAGAAATTCGATGGGATGCCAGCCAGCAGACATGCAGCGTTAGAGGTTACTGCCAACGCCGAGTGTTGTTGTTGAAGGATGCCTCGAACCTTCGCAAACCGTTCCATTATGCGGCTGGAGACGGTTCTTGCAAGCTTCAGGACCACTGAAAACGCCTCTGGATTCCATCTGTCAAGAGTAGAGATTGGAACAGGAACTATCCTGCTTCTCCCCGGTAATTCTGCCAGAAAGCATTGGGATTTTCGCCGCTTTTCCGCCCTCGCCGCATTGAGACTGGTCATTGGGTTAAAAGTCGTGACTCTAGAATGGGAGGGAGCGATTGGATTGACGAATGTTAAGTCGAAATATTCAGTTCAACCTGCGGCCCCCATGCCTCTAATTTCCGGTCTTGTCCGGTGGCGAAGGTGCATACGCGGTTCGATGAAGGGGTGCCGAGCCGCCCGTCCGATATCATTGCCTAGAAAAGCGACCTGATTGTTGTGGGGATTATTGCGCTGGCATCCATAACGACAGTGCAGCAAATGATCCCCATGGATATCTAATGTCTCAGGGCACCCAGGCTTCGGACCAGCAGTGTCAGGGGCAAAAAAAGGAGTTTGGCAGAACTACTGCAGCCATGCCGAGAAACCCTTGCTCCTCATGTGTGTCCTCAACCCCGTACAATACGCACAGTGGACCCATCCCTTGGCTCCAGGTAGTGACATCGAGGCGCGGAAAGCATGGGTACGGGTATTGCCAGGCGGCAACGCTTCCTATGCAGCTGCATGGACTGCGTCTGTAAGCTTGTTCTGTGATGGTTGGTTGTTCGAGCAGAAAATGCTAAACGGAAGTCTATACGCAGGTCAGCAGGAAGTATTCCATATGTCGAAAGCTTCGAGGGAGTCATCGTACTGGGACAGATCCTTAGTGGAGGTCGGCAAGAATTTGGTGCACAGCTTTTTCGACGCGGCACTGGATGCAAGGAATGAAGCGGCGCCAACGTCCTTCGCTGACGTCAAGCCAATTCCCAAAGTTGGTTTTTGTCCTGGATCGGCTTGAAAGGCAGTTGTAATTCCTTAAATATTGTGCTGTCAAGTTTTACCAGATCATAACTTAAGTCCAACCCAACTTACTCTGAAGAGAATTCTAACTGTTGCTTAAGTAGAGAAAAAATTTTCCTCTAGTGTTCTGAAAACTCTACATGTAGAATTCAGATATAATAAAATTCAACCCCACAGAAAGATATTATTCTACTGTAATCCTCAATTCATACTAATTGATTAGAACGTTACCTGTCAACAAATCCTGTTAACATTCCCTCTAGTTCTAAACAAACTACAACAGATCGATTCCCAACTCCTGGCAATGACCTTTGTGTAACAAAGGAGATAAACTCTTTGTCATCACGTCTGCAGCCATCAAATCCGTTGACTCGTATTCTAATGTAACATTCCTTTTCTCAACATGATCGAGAACAAGATGATAACGGATATCACTGTGTTTCGTTCGTTCTCTGCAACATTTTTCCCTAGAAAGACTTAGCATACCTTGATTATCTCCGTAAATAGTAACTTCAATGTCACTTCCAACCTTCAGCTTGTGAAGGAGATTACGCAGCTAGAGACGTTCCATAACTGCATACGCTGTAGCCACGTACTCAGATTCGACAGTAGATTGTGCGACGATACTTTGCTTCTTCGATCTCCACGATCCAGCAGCACCAGACAACAGAAATGCAAAACCGCTTGTAGACTTTCGATGTAGTACATCACCCGCAAAGTCTGCATCACTGTATCCAATAAGCAAGCCATCCGTCTTCTGATACGAGAGTCCTACAAACTTCGTTCCCTTGAGGTAGTGTAGCACTCTCTTCGCTGCTTTCCAGTTATCACTTCCGTACTTGTCCAAAGAACGAGATACGTAACTAACAGCGAACGAAATTTTCGGTCTACAGGTGTTACTCAAATGCAACAACAATCCAATTAGTTCACGGTAAGGTACATCATTGCGTCGTTCATGATCGTCTGCAGCCAGTAGCCTCGTGCCCGGAAGCATGGTAATAGTAACTGGTGAAAAATTCGCCATTCCGCAACTTTCAGTAGCATCTTCGATCAATGGAGCATTGTGCATCTTCATTGACCCGGGAGCAGACCTTTCAATGACTAGCCCCAGTAATTTTCTGTCATCCGTTTCTATTCGAAGCTCAACATACGTAGACAAGTTTTCTATAAAAGTGCGCAGGTTCTTTGCACTTCTCCCAGCAATGAGAACATAATCGAAGTACACTACCAGTACCATTGCAACAACATCATCTCCTTTCACCAAGTAAAGAGGCGGATCACTTGAAGATAGTACAGCACCCAGATTGATGAGGATTTGGTGTAAGATCTTTAAAAAAGCCATTGACGCTTGCTTAAGACCATGAATTGCCTTTCGTAAGCGGTAAACAAGATCAGGATTATGTTGTACTTCAAACCCTCTAGATTGCTGCATGTACACTTCTTCATCCTGCGTCCCATACAGAAATGCCGACTTGATGCCTAGCCTCTTGATGCACATACTCTGATCACCAATATGTGCCAAAATAATTCGGACAGTAGTATACTTCGCCACGGGTGCAAAAAACTTTAGAATGGTCAACACCATACTGCTTTATGAACTTCTGTGCCACTAGACGAGCCCTGTGTCGCGTCATGTGGCCAATTCTATCGAGCTTACGATCATAAACCCATCTACACGGAACAGGGTGAGAGTTTTGAGGTAGTTCAGCAAGGTCTATGACACCCGTTTGCCGAAGAATTTTCATCTCATTTCTCATTGCCTGGGTCCACAGTTCGCGTTCAGTTCCTGACATGGCTTCCTCATAAGAGAATGGCAAACTTATGTCACTGGCTACTATCAAACAGCGAAGCTGGATGGACAACATAGCTTCTCGAGTGTATCTCTCTGCAGCAGTATGGGTTCTGCTCGATCTTCGTGGCTGTGGCGGATAATAGGTAACTAGTGCAGGATCAATATTTCCGTGCTCATCCAAAAACCCTACGTTCATGGGTTCATTCTCAACTTCAGCTGTATGCTCATCGCTTCCAGAAACAATTTCGTCATCTTGGTTACAATGATCATTTCCAGCATGAACAGTTTCTTCTTCAGCTGCTCCGAACAGCTCAGAAATACTTGAGGTCTCACATCGTGTGTCCCTGATTGTTCAACCAAGGAAAGACTCATTAAATTAAACATATCGAGAGATAGAGAAAGTACAACTGTCAGGGCAGAAGATTCTGAACGAGTTCCCTCTCTCAAAAAGAACTAGAATACCTTTCCTTGCTCTTGGACTTAACTTCCACCAAACACTTTGATATGGGACAGATCAGGACGAAAATTCAACACTGTCTCATGAGTAGTACGCTTCTTATGAGATGCTGAAGTGTATGTGAAATTCCTTAATTAGTTTGCCTATTTAGCGCTTCAGCCCAGAGTTTTTCTCTTCCAGTAAACGGTGAGAGTGACATTAGCATATTCCTTGCAGCATCATTTAGCGTCCGACTCAGTCTCTCAGCCTTACCATTTGATTCAGGGCTGTAAGGTGCCACAGGTACGCTGCGAGTGCCTCGTTCGGCCGGCCAATGTCGCAAGTCATTAGAAAGGTATTCCTTTGCGTTGTCGAACCTGACAGATTTTATGCGCTTGCCCAAAGAACAGCCAAGCTCAATCATCATCTGCTTTAATGACTCTGATACTTGAGAACGTCTCTGCAGAAACCTTACCATCGAGTCCGCACTCGCGTCTTCATACAGCGTGATGTAATAGCGAGCCCCTCCTAGAGATGATATATGCATAGGTCCAACAACGTCTGTGTGTACAAGATCTCCAGGCTCCCTACACTAATTACCAGCCTGGCTTGCTGGTCGGGTGTCTCTTACGGATTTTGACATATTTCAACTGTCAAAAATGCCCAATTAGTCACTTCATTAAGTGACATACCATCCACAATTTGAACGGTTTTTCGGAGATGTTCTTCACATAAATGCCCCAGACGATTGTGCCACAGCCTGGATTCATGTTTCTTTCCCTTTGACAAAAAGGCCATCGACTCAACAACAGGGTCAGAAGGTTTCAGCAGCGCTTCATACAGTCCTGTACGCTTGCATTCTATACCCAAGAGACAAAAATCATTTGTCTCAGGATCAGTCACGATGCATGGCCCATGTCCGCCGCGTTCATCACTTTTGAACGTTATAGACAGATTTTTCTTCCTAATACAGCCCACAGACAGTAAATTGAACTCCAGGTCCGGCACGTACTGCACGGTCCTGAGAGTGACCAAATATCTCTTCCCATGGGCCACAGTGGTAGCATGAATATCTCCTTTTCCATGGACACAAATACGAGTGCCATCTCCTACTTCAACAAAGTCACGAAAAATATTCTCTAAACTCAGGGACAGAGACCTATCATTGCACATATGCGTCGTGGCCCCGGAGTCAATAAACCACGTCTATGTAGTCCCTTTCCCTCCACTGGCAGTGCAGAGTGCTCTCATAGCATTGAAAACATTCTCTCTGTCTTCATCACGACTACTTCCTTCATTCTTCGTGGGACAGTAATTCTTGCTCTCGGTATTTTCGTAGCAATTAACTTTTTATGGCCAAGCCTGCCACAATGATAACACTTGATATTATGTTTTCGTCTCAACTTCTGACGGATTCTCAAAGCTCTGACATGGCTGCTATACACTTCAACGTGCTGGAAGCGTCGCTTTCTTTGAAATAAGGAGAGCGAGTGACTCAGTCAAGGACTTATCTGTTCCTCGAATAACCTCAGCTGTGACCTCAAAATCTTGACGTAGCCCACATATTAGTGCGCGGAGTTGTTCAGCTTCAGAAGTCGTATAACCAATGCCACTCAAATGGGACTCAATCTCAGATAGATGCGCCCTAAACTCAAGAATGGTCTCGCTTGGATTCATATTCATTGCTTGGTAACGATGAAGCAAACCGTCTCTACTTGATTTAGAGACTGCTTGATGTTTGTCTTTCAAAGCGTTCTACACGACATAAGGGTCACGTAGATCATTGACAGGAGCCACAAAGGAATCGTGAACCAATAACAGTAACGTCCACAGTGCGATTTCCTTGCGGCATATGTTCTTCTCAACGTCTTCACTACCGGCCTGTGGCTCATTCTCCAAACCATTGACAATATCCCAAAGTCTTTTGCTGCAGAGAATCAACTCCATCTTGTGATACCAAAGGGGGTTGTTTGTCTATTTCAAAAGTGGCAGCAGGATTTTGTTCACATCGACAAGGGACAAACGATCATTCCACTCTTCACTCATCTTTCAATGGTAGAAACAACACACTTAGTGAGTGAAACAGTAGCACAAAAAACTGACTTTCACAGATAGCAATAAACTCTCTGGCTTCAAAATGTAAAGACTTTTCGCAGGGCTGGGCCCATAGCCTTTTACCAGATCACAACTTAAGTCCAATATCACTTACTCTGAAGAGACTTCTAACTGTGGCTTAGGTAGAGAAAAAATTGTCCTCTAGTGTTCTGTAAACTTCACATGTAGAATTCAGATATAATAAAATTAAACCCCTTAGATATTATTCTCCTGTAATCCTCAATTCATACGAAGTGATTAGAACTTTACATGTTAACAACTCCTGTTAACATCAAGCAATCCACCTGCCAACTTTCGGAATGCAAGTAAGCCCAAGGTCAACAATCCATGTCTAACCAACCCTTCACGCTCGTCACCATCTGATGATGAGCAGCACTTATCTTCCCCCTAAGCCGCCCCTATTACACACACACACGAAGACGTGTATGGGCAGACATCAGCTGGGCGCGCGAGTGAGGTTAGTAAGAGCTCAGATTTTGCGACTAATTTGCACCTTTTGCATGTGGACTCTGCTCTGTCGGCTCCAAACAGATGCAAGCCCCTGGTCAACCCTTCTTCTCTACGGAATCCATCACGCCCGTCACCATCTGGTGATGAGCTGCCCCTATCTTCCCTGGAAGCCGCCCTATCACACAAACCCCCAAAGACGTCTACGGGCAGAAGTCAACTGGGCGCGCGGGTGACGTTATTACGAGAAGGGAGATGGCCAACGGCCTGGCTCTAACGGGGCCGTACGGAACTATGCACCTCTGGGTGCTTTTGACATGGATGGATTGCCCTGACTTCAACTCTGAAGACGGCGACGGCGTTGACCAAGCAGAAGAGCTGGACCTTGTCGAGACGGTGATTCAGTAATTAGCAATGGTGCATGGCGATCTGTCACACAAGGTAACTCATGTTTACGGCTTAGTCACTGTCTGGATAATTCCGGAACTTAGCCGTACTTATCCTCCAAATATAAACTCCTTAAACATTCCCCCTGTATAGAATTGATGAGGGGGAGGATCTGTAGCCTTGATTTAAAGATTTACTTGGACCTGCTAAACAGACACAACCCGGCAAGGGCTTGACCCATTGATGGTGCTGATAGTTTCACGTCTTTTGGTAGAATTTTTTGTTCTCCCTCCTCGAGCAGTCATATGGGTTGAATCTAGCCAAGCGTTAACCCACTGTACGTGACTTAAATCAACTGATTCTAGGCTTAGCCTTCCTTCAAACCGGTGCAGCGGAGTTCATATTTGCCCATCCCGCCACTGCGAAGAAGGTTTCATCAGAGCACTG
This sequence comes from Kappaphycus alvarezii, assembly GCA_002205965.3. Classification (NCBI taxonomy): domain Eukaryota; phylum Rhodophyta; class Florideophyceae; order Gigartinales; family Solieriaceae; genus Kappaphycus; species Kappaphycus alvarezii. The sequence goes on from NADL03000857.1 coordinate 49,095, forward strand.
GAGCATCATGCTGCGCAAAGACCTCAGTTTCCCAGTCTAGACGGACTTGGACCCGTTGAAATGCCACTACTGCCAGCAGGACATGGATGTCCACGGTGATCATGCCGCCGACCGCTGCCTCGCAGAGTTTGGACGGTTTCACCGCAACAACTCCGTTCGCAATGTGTTCGTGTGGCACGTCTCCCGCGCCGCCGGCCTTGACTACAAGTTTGAAGTTGGGAATCTCCTCCCCAGTACGGACTACAGGCCCGATGACATTCTCCTCGTGCAACCCCCGTGACACTGAAGCTGGCTTACCAGACCAATCCATCGCATGCGATGTCGCCGTTACGTCCCCATTCAAGCAGACCTCCATCACCAAAGCGACGCAAGTCGCTGGTGGGGCTGCCGCCCTCACTCACCAACGCAAGGTCCAGGACTTGCAGCACAAGCTGCCAAGGCGCCTGGTGCCCCATCCGTGTCCTTCCGCGACTCAGGTTTCCGATTCCAGCCTCTGGTTTTCGACTCCCTCGTTGCCCCCTCTCCGGAGACAGCATTATTCATCGCAGAGTTTGTACCACGTGTAGCCAGGAAATGCTATACTCCGGACGTTACGGTTCGCACACGCATCTACCAGAGCATCGGTTGCACTTTGTAGTCGTCGGTGGCTATGGCCATCATATCGAGCGCCGCACTGCACTTGACCGATGTGGTCTGATGTGCGCAAAATTCGCACACGAAAAAAATCTAGAAGAGGACCAAATTTGGATAGAGTATCGGAGTTTGGAAGCAATTTTTACAGTTTCTGATTTTGCAAGATATGCTTAATTTGGATGAGTGTAGCAAAATCATGGGTTGATTTTTTTATTTTAAGACACGGTGTCATTAATAGATGTCATTACTGTACACGTCCAACGTCGTCATACTTTTCGAAGACATCGCAGTATTTAAAGTTTGAAATCAACGTCGTTGAGGCAACCCCCTGCCATTAACTACCCCACCGCCTCACCCCTTCTTTTGGCCCTTAAAATGACCAACCTCCGCCCTTCCCTCACCATCACTACGTCATCCCGAGGCAGTTGTCCACTCAAAGCTCTGGCCCTGATGGCAAATGGTCCAACCGACCAGGATGATTACTGTAGAAGGTTAGACCGGGAACGCGTTCGGGAGTGGGTCCGCCGATACTGCTTCGAGCAGGCAGAAGAGGCGGAGGAGGAGGAGGAGGAGGGAGAAGAGGAGTTACAGGCGGAAGAGAAGTAGGAGCAGGGGCAGGAGGAAGAGGAGGAAAAGGAGGATGAAGAGGAGGACTATGTGGACCCATGGGAGTCAATAGTGTACAAAGGTGGGGGGCTCTCATAAAGAACGAAAGGGAGAATGAGGGAGTAATTTTGATCTCCGACTCTTCTGACGAAGATGACTAGAGGAGTGAAGAGGAGGAGGGAGAGGGAGAGGGAGACATGGAAAGTGCTGGATTAGTGGGGAAGGGGCCAGAAAATATGGACCAGGTGGTCCCGACTCTGGAACCGGATGGGAGCGTCCTCAGTGGTCTAGATATTTCGCAGGAGGTAATGGAGAATTCTAAGCGGTTCGGACTGCCTGGGTGAAATGGATACTTTGGGGGAACTGTTTGGCTCTGATCTAGAGTAATATAATATTCAGGAAGGAATGTAGATATTTATCCTGATATTATCTGCTGTTAGTCTTTCTCATTCACACAATTCAATTTGATGCATTTCATGGTTCTTAGTATGTTTCTTTGAGACTTTAGAGTAGGCCGAAAGTCTATATGAGCTGAGTAAACTGCTTCTTCATGGAGAGATGAGACAAGTTGGCAGAAAACTTCAAGTCAAGTCCGAGTAGTAGGAATTTTAGAATCAACTGCAGACCCAAGAAACATTTTTCCTGCACTGGTCGCAGAGCATCAGTGGTAGACCTGCCCCTTCTATTCTTGCTTGTAGCCCTCTCAACGCTCATCCAAATACACTCCTTTTTGTTCGTTCAACTATACCGCGGTAGTACTTTTATCGCTTGCAACAATTTTTTCTTGGTTTAGTTGGTTCTGAGTATCTCTTCTCCGACAATTTACCCCATATCATGGTCCATCTAGCTAGCTCTTAACTGAATAGTCGGCCAGTCGGTGTACACTCAAGATGAGTAATGAGTAAAGATTTCTCTCGCGTACCGCACACTCTGGTCCGCCACGCAGTGCGGTTTCATTTTAGTTGAACGTACTTGCGCATTTTGCGCTCACATCCCATTCCAACCTTTTATGCCCCTTCTGTTCTAAGTAGGAATTCGCCTTGCAGCCCGAATGCGCGCGTATCGTCATATTGTCTTAGATCCGGCTTCGCTGGGGTCTTCGGGAAGGGTTGATTTGACGCTACTCGCTACCCTCATGCGTTCTTTCTAGGATTACGTTCTACATGGACGCGGAGAACGTGTGAGGCTCTTGCCCCATCAAACCGTGTTCCTCATCGGCCGCAGTTGCGTCTGAGTTTTCCGATTCTTCCCTATTCTGAAGACATGGCACCCGGCCGCGTTTGTAATCAAACTCCACTACTCCGCGGCTGATTACTGCGTCCTCTTCCTCCACTCCCTTCGGGTCACCGTGGTTGGGCGTAGTTCCTGCAACCCGGCGATCCCTCCGTTTTTCTCTATCTGAGCGCCTCCGAGGTCACCAGCTATTGAGCGTAGTGCTGCTCGTGGTCCCCTTTCTGGAGTTCTGTCCATGGGAGTTGGAACTATTTCCACTCGATCCCGAGATACTCGTCCGGTCTTGTTCCATCCACCTTTCAGTGACGACCGTGTCGGATGTAACCTCAGTTACCCGGTGCGGGCCCGTGGCGACCGATGCGAGCTTGTGATTCCGCTCGTCCGCGGTGCCCTGTTCCTTGCGAAGAAATACAAAGGAACTGACAGGTATACCATAACTTGCTTTCCCCAATCTCGCGTCGAAACTGCGATTGTACTAGGCTTTTTCCCTTCGGATACTATCACCTGCAGATTCCATGAGACTTTCCAGCCATGGCTACCACTTGAGACAGTGAGCCCGAGACGTAGGGAACTCTTCCAACGTATGTTGGCATTGTAGAGCGATGCTCTTTTGCGCTCACGATAATACTATCTTGAACGGAGCTAGGTTAGTGACGCGATGCACTTGGGTGTTATACGCGAAGTTTGCCGCATCGCTGAGCAATTCTCAATCCTTTGAATGATCTCCGATGCACTTCCGGAGTACGGGCAATAAGTTTTTGTTAAATTTTTCCACTTAACCGTTTGTTTGGGGGTGGTAAGTTGTGGTAAAGACGTTGCGAGACCCGAGTATCCGACAAACGTTCTGAAAGAAGCAAGAAGTGAACTGGTTCCCATTGTTCGACAAGAAGTGAACGGGTGGTCCGTGGAAAAACACCCACTCGTTAACGAAAGCCATTGAAAACATGCGCGGCTGTGATCCGTTTCAGTGATACTTTGCGTACCAGTTCAAGAAGCTTCGCTAATGACCAGTCGATAGCGTTCTCCTCTCTCAGTACGAATGAACTCCCCGAGAATGTCTACAGCGACAAATTCGAGTGCTGCATCTGCCGGGAATAAGTGAATTTCCTTTACACTCCTTTGAAGCTTAATCCAATCCCTCGCGAAGTCAGGAAATTATCTAGCCACTGGGTAACAATCGAGCGCCATACTCGGCCAGTAGAGGTGCCGACGGAGGTTCTTATAGAGCTTTCTTCCTCTCAGATTTCCAACCAGCTTGTATTAATGGATCAACCCCAGGACGCGGTCATGCAGTGAGCGTAGTACTACGATTTGAGCGTATTCAGCAGCGATGCAGCAGAGGGTTCCTTCGAATTTAGTTGCGTCGATCGTGAAGGAATTTATCGAGCTATTTTCAATTCTTTCGCGAAACGATTCGCAGAACGCGTCGGATGGCTGTTCTCGCAATATTTCATCAGGGGTAATAGCCTGGTACTGATAGACGCGATCATGGACCCCCCATCTGAAGAGCAAGAACTTCTTCCGTGATTCCGTAATCTGATTCCCTTTTGTGGAGTCATTCTCTGTGAAGTCCTCTGCTTCAGATCTGTCAACGTAACCAGTTGAATGGTCTTGCCCGACCGTGAAGCACGGGATTTCATCTTCGATGGCTTCAATGTTTTTCTGTTATTGGATAATTGTGGTAGGGCGTCGGCATAGGTATTAGCCTTACTTTTCTTGTAAACTACTTCAAAGTCGTATCCCGAAAGGCGAAGACGGCAACAAGTTAGGCGTTGGCTGCGGTCGGTCCCATCCAAGAGCCATGCAGCTCTTCGCGGTCTGTGTGCACGATAAAATGCTCCCTGTAAAGGTACGGTCGAAGGGTCTGAGCTACCCACACAACTGTGAGACATTCCTTGTCGGTTACGAAGTAATTACGCTCTACATCTGCGAGCGTACGGGATAAAAATCTGATCGATTTGCGGTCTCAATCAGGATGCATCTGAAACAGAGCAGCACCGATTGGTAATCGCTAGCGTCGGTATCAACCGAGTAGGGATACCCGTTTTTGAGAGTGCCAGGATAGGCCGCGATAGTACCGCGGGTTTCGGAGATTCAGAAACTCGTGTGAACGCCTCTTCAAAAGACCTAAGTTGGAATGTTTGACCCTTCTTCAATAGCTGATTAAGGAGATTGGCCAACTTTGCATACCGGGTTACAAATCGACGAAACACGTTGCACATTCCCCGAAAGCTTCTCAGCTGGGTCTGATTCTGGGGATGACTCATTCCCCTTAGTGCGTCCATACGCGCGAGGTCAACATCGATCTTCCTTGGTCGAACGATTTGTCCTAGATACTTGCTTCGTTCCACAAATAACTCACATTTGCGATGCTTGAGCTTTACTCCTGGCCGTTGCAAGGCACGGAGTATTTCGTCTACATGCATACTGTGGTCGTCCCACGACTTCTCAAAGATTATTATGTCGTCTAGATACACGAGACAAGATTTTCATCTGACCGAGCTCAGAGGTATGTCTATTGTTCTTTGAAACCTCGCAGGGGCGTTATTAATTCCAAAAGGCATCCAATTGAAACAGAAGATACCTGAGTGGTACTTTATTGCCGTTTTGTGGCGGTTCTATGGTGGAATCGGGATCTGCCAGCACCCACAGATTGCATCAAGTGGAGCGAACACCTTGGTATCTCCCAATGATTTTAAACACTCGTCCATTGGTGGAAGCAGATATGTATCCTAGATGATTGCAGCGTTAAAACAACCGCAATTGACGCAGAAGCGGAGACTAACCTCCTGTTTAGGGACAAGTATCATTGGCTTGCCCACTCAGACTGTGTGGGTTCAATTAACCCTGCCTGCAAGATTTTCTCCACCTCTTGCTCTTTAATGTTGTGGGCCTTCGGCCTAGCCCGGTAAGGTGCTTGCTTGATCGGAAGAATCCTCAGATTCAGCTCAATGCGGGGCCTCGCAATGCTTATCCCACCCAGAGTGCCGTTCCACATGCTGGAAAATTTCCGCAGCATGGAGCGAAACTGCTCTCATAGTCGTTCCGGTACGTGAGAAAGATCGAGTTCACCGACATCCAGAGGCATCGGTCCAATAAAGATTTGGTGTTGCAGCACCTTGAGAAAGATGTTTGTGTTCTCTTTCGGCTTCGAGAATGAATTCCTCTCTTGTTGTGGAGACGTTCTCCTCAGTTCGGAAGCTTGTTCCCCACCCATGTCTTCGAGCGATTCCTGTTGCCGATTATTGATACCCAGAACATCCCCTATGGTAGTCAAGGGACCTTTTATAACAGCGCATGGGTGTGGTAGCAATTCAGCAATAACCTGGCTCTTATGAACTGTGACAGGTTGCGAACCGAAGTGCGCTAGTAGTAGTTTGAACGGGCGACCCGGTTCCATTTGGAGGACGCAGTTTGCAGCGCATAGTCCAAGTGCTTCATAAAGCCTATCGAAAGCTTGAACTACGGCTAACCCCGAACGATAGGACAAATATTCAATCACAACTTGTGTGCTGGTTAAATACTGGTTCGCTTTGTAGCTTTTACTTCTGATGAGCAACACCCTTGTGTTTGGATGTCTTTCGACTTCTCTTGAGTCGGCTTGAATCTTTCTTTGCGGGGCACGGATCGAGGCACAACCGGAATATCCGAATGGTCGGCCCTCTCAACTCTCCCCTTTTTTAGATAGACAGCTTCAATAAGCTTATCGCAGTAGTCAGCGACAGTAAATTAACCCCCCATTTACACAGTAGTCAGCGCCTAGCATCGGTTGTACCGTGAGTCGATCAAACACAATGAACTCTGCGAGGACTAAGAATTGTCCAAGCCGAACAGATAAATTGATCGACCCAATAGTTCGGCGCGAATGATTGTTCGCGTCACCGACGTCCCATGCCGAGCCCATGGCGATCATATCTTCCAAATTTGTGTAAATTATGATCAATGAATCATGTTAGGTCCTGCTGCAGTGTCCAATACTGCTAGACAAGTCGCATGACTTCCCTGTTCGGACCAATCTCCACCTGAACCTTATGTAAATGGGGGGTTAATTTACTGTGGTAGATATGTGGGTTGGTATCCAGTAAATTTGTACACTTGACGCAGCGGCTCAAGGGTGTCCTCAGAGTCTGGCAGACCACGCCAACGCACATGAACCTTGAGTTCACCGTCATCGTCAACAAGCTTCATCAGACCCTGAACAACCATTCCTGTCTCCGAGGTGACGACGTGAGACATAATTTCAGAAGCGTCTAGAGAAGAATCACTGTAGAACTTCAGACGGCTGGCGTGAATATCGTCGTATTGACCATTACGGAGGTCTTCTACTCGATTTATCGTAATCATTGATGGCCTTAATGACCCTTCGTGGGTCACGCCATCGCAAAGAAAGTTTTTCGCCGGCGGTAAAGTCGTCACGTGCCGAGTAATACATAGTCGCCTTCGACAAAATTTGCAGCTCACCACGCAACATGGCCTCTCAAGCCCGTGCCCTATTAGACGTGACGTACTGTAAGACAAGTGGATGTAGTTCAGCAATCTTAGACTTCAACTTCGACACGTTGTCACTCATATTGCACAGAATCGATGCTCACCGGCGCTACACTGCTTGTACGAATGAAAGTGGAGATCGGCAGTGATGGCTGAGCTCCTGTAAATGCAGTGATTGGGGCAATATTGCGATGCTGTGGCGAAGGTGCTTGATTCAAGGCGCTCTGGACGACAGGTAGCACATCTGGTCATTCTTCCGGCGCATCTGTACCTCGGACAAGATGGTGCGAAATGTTCGTAGGAGCTCACGGCCGAGGCGTTCAACAGCGCCGTTGCTCCAAGGCGAGTATGGCAGGGGAAGCGTTTGGGTGTTTTACTCTTGGAAGGTATATCCGATCTAGCAGGGTGAAGTGGTGTCGGACTCGAAGAGACTTGGAGAGCTGACGTAGTGTCTCGTTTTTAAAATGTGTCGGACCGTCCGACATGAAGGCACGCGGGGCACCGAAAGCGGCGCACCAGTCGACGAGACAGTGTGCAGCGTTAACTGCAGAGGTGTTCGGGAAGGCAAACAGCCACTTGTAATCTGAGTGGTCATCCCTCAGCATGAGCACGTACTTGTCTCCGGTCGAGCTTTGGCCATCTTAATGTAGTCAAATTGGATGAGATCGTTTGGCTCCGTGCCGTGGACAGCTGGACCGAACGGGCGAGGTACTTTCTCCCTCCTACAGTGGAAAGGCAGTGTATGCATGCCTTAATAAACGTGGCGACGTCCGTTGTCAGCGTCGATCAGAAGAAGAATTGTCGGAGGGTCGACGTGGTGGACTTGATGCCACGGTGTGCGCTCGGTCCGGTGTGCGAAATGATGCACAGTCTAAGCTGAAGATCGGCACAGTCTTCTGGATCCGGATCGCACCCAGAGAGTTACGCCAAACCCCTCCATCACGGGTGAGGTTTGCAGGGCGATGCGCGGAGTGCTTCTCCTGGGCGTTAGGGATCTCTTCGACGGACGGCCAGACGAAATCGTCAGCTGAGGAAGACGTTAGTGGCAGGATTCGCACAAGGCGGCGGACGACCGGAGGGGCAGACCAGCGGCTTAGGAGGTCAGCCCAGACATTTTCGCTCCCTGTAATGTGCACACACGTGTACACATATGCGCTGAGGCGAACCGCCCAGTGTAAGACCTTACGCAGAGACGACTGTGATAGGTCAGCCACAACAGCGAGTGGGTTGAACAGAAATATTAAGTTGTGGTGGTCTGTAAACAAGTCGAATCCGTCGGGTGTGGCTAGGATCCATGATGGCAAACACCTCCTCCAAAATGGACCGTCCTAGTGACGACCCGGTGAAGTGAACTGAGAGAAAGGAGAGGGGTTGATGACGCTGATCAGCATGGGACTTGTGTATGTCCTCTATGGGTACCTGAGTTGCCATACCCGACCATACAGCTTCGGAAGCATCCGAGTAAACGCAGAGGCGGGTTGCTGTGTCGCGATGCACAAGGGTGACCTGGCGGGCGAGAGCATCCTTGGCATGGTGGAAGGCGTCGGATTCCGACTTTGACCATCCGACTTGAGCCAGGACGACACGCCCCACGGCAGTCATCTTGCGGCTGCCGGCCTTGGTATACACCAATTCCAAAAACTCCAAGAGCGGGAGAATGACCGCCGTGAAACAAGTAATCGCACTACGCATCCACTGCATAGCACATACTAACTGCTGGAGGTCAGCACCCGCCTTAGGCTCTTCCATGTCGCGGATGCCGTTGATGCGTCTGGGGTCCAAGCGAATGCCTTCTGGAGAGACAATCCGACCACACCAGCGAATCGATGTCGTAAAAAGAACGCAATTAGCAGGATGGAGCTTCAGGTTGCGCTGGGCGCAGTACTCAAAGAAGCGCGAATTGTCGTCAGGAGCTCTTCGACAGTAGCCGCGTGACCGAGGACGTCGTCGAGCCAAAGGAGAATATTTTGGCGAAGGTCTGTTGAGAGAGTTGACTAAAATGAAGATTTCAGGTACATGACGGCATTTGTTGTGCCGTGGAGGACTCGAGTTGGCGTAAATATTCCGTCCCGCGTGACGAAATACTGGTATGCTTGCGACTCAGCGTGTAAGGGAAGTTGCCAGTATCCCTGAACGAAGTCGAACTCGGCGTAGCACTTGGAAGTGGGAGTTTTTGTTAGTTCCTGCTCCTTGTTGGGCATCGGACACTGATGCTTCTTCGTGAAGCGATTAATGGGGCGCATATCAGCAGTGAATCGGAAACCATCGGGTCCTGATTTGGGCACAAGGAGTGATGCCGAGGCCCAAGGGAACGTAGGATTGGCGTAGGCCATACCACAATCGACGAGCTTGCTGACGGTTTCTGACAGAAAATTTCGTTGGGCTTGCGTTTAGTTGCGCAAACGGACACGTATTGGCCTGGTTTCTTGCTGGATATCGATCTTGGGTCGTGGGAAGTCGGCAGGTGGACCTGATGAGAAGCTTGTCCGGAATATGTCGATGTGCGACTTCATAATGTGCTCTAGTTGGGGCAGCTTATCTTCCGGGAACCCATTTTTAAAAGTGTCTCGGAGCATCTTGTCGACGGCCGCGGCTACTTCGGCATGTTGGTCCTTATCGACAGTTTCGAGCAGATTAGTATCCGGAAACGGATCTGGCTCGTCCCTAACTTGGTGGTACTTCACCTTAGGACGGTCAGGCTTATCTGCTATTGTGAATTTGAAGTCGGCAGTGGGGGCTGCATTGAGACGTGCGGTCACTAGGCGCCTGACTTGTCCGCCTCGCGTCCCATGTATTAGACTGCGTATGGTTGAACAGTCGGTTCCATCTAACAGCGCACGTTTCTGCTCGAGAAGGCTCTTTGTGTCTAAGCCGAAGTGTTGCAAGACCGGCAGACCAATCAGAATGTCTTCGGTTGCTAAGTAGTCATCAGTGACGGGTAAAGTCACGTTAACCAACGCGAGCGATCCTGTGAACAGCTGAAGGAAAGTTCTTGGCGGTTTCTACGAGCGTGAAAAGGAGAATGTCTCGGCCTCCAACATGTTCTTGCGCGCGACCTGCAGATGCACCTTATCGATCTTTGTCATATTACCAATGCCATTGAGTACGGCGCTCTCGGCGAGCTTAGAGGAGACGATGGACTCGTCGCTTCCGTCGTCTGTGCGTCCATTGGCTGTCATGCTCTCGGAGACCTCGGTCACGACGACAGAGAAGGACGTGCCTGTATGTGGATTCTTTCTAGCTTCGGTTTGCTCGGTGCTTCCAGCCGCCGAACAGTTTTGTACACCTCCGGTTCATCCTTGACCTGGGCGTGCTCCCGCATCTGTCCGCGGGTTGATCTTGATGGGCCCGTGCGAGCCTTCTCTTCTGCGTAGGCCTTGAGTAATGACGCTTTTTCGTCCTCCGGGCACTCACGGCAGTCTCGCAGAAGATGTCGTATGCCTTTAGATTTGTGTGGTCCGTAGAGGCAGACTGGGGCTTGTTTGGAGGGTTTCGACTTAGCGGACGAATAAGCAGTGTCTTCCTGTCGGCTCCCGCCGCGATTGCTGCGTTTGCCCTTCTTCGCTCTCATCACACCTGACTGAGGTTTGCCATTATCGACAAGTTGGAAGGCCTCGGAGAGTCGTATCGCGTGTTCCATAAAGCCTTGGAAGTCCTTGCGCAATTAGTGCTTCGAAAATTCGAGGTCCGACTCTAGTAGGGCATGAAGAGAAGCGGGACGGATGGCTGAGAGGACGTGGTAGACAACTATCTTTTGATTCTCTTTCAGGATCCAGGACAGGCCGTTCCTCTGCAGTATCGTGTGATACTTTACAAAAATGTTCTGTATGCGAGAGGTCGCGTTTGCGTCTTGCATGTCGATGCACAGTTCTTGTGCAACTATGCTGTCCAGCTTGGCTAATTTCACTACTTCCTTTGACTCAGTAGCTCTAGCCTTGAGAAAGTCTCGTAAATTTTTCTCGGTGAGAGCGTCGTAAGATGTCACACCATCGATGAAACCGAGGGCAATCGTCCACTCGAGCCATTCTGCGTCAACGCAGAACTTGAGATTAACTAGAGTAACAACCTCGTTCGTGACAACTTGTTGCGCGACTAACTGGCGGGCGCGCTCCTGCACCCCTTAGCGTACTGATCATACGCGCGCAGAAAGATGCGAATTGATGATGCATCGGCTGCTTTGAGGCGTGGGTGGTCGACGGTAGTTGCCACGTACTTCGATGATGCCGACGATATCTCTGGAGAGCCAGACATTTTGTGGAGATCTTCGTTCAGAAACAGAAGTTGAACGTAGTCGTTCGAATCGTAATCAGTGTGCTCGACGTTGCGTCGTTCCCGGCTGTCTATGCCGGCACACAATGGCTGAAGACTCGTCGTGTCTAGACGGAGTAGAGCCGTAGTTATCACTGTGACGAACTCCGACCGGTTGATCGTGATTGACGGTAAGAGAGTAGTATCCCGGCGCCGGCGGAGGCCCACGCGGACAGCACCCGGTATTTATTGACTTCAAAAATAGACCGGGCAGACCCGGTGGTCCAATAATGGGCCACGAGCCCCAGCTGTAATTACCGACGACGACAGTCAATTACAGTGGACGAATCATGACAGTACGTGACAGCAAGCAGATTGCTTACTGTCAGCACAGCAGAAGCTGGCGAAGATGCAGATGTAGCGACTGAGCTAAAAGGTTTGCACAATATTTGTGCACACAAACTCACCAGGCGGGCACTGATGTAACAATATCTCTGTTACACCACTGTGTAATAGAGACTTGTTCTCTGTCGCTATTCCAGTTCTCTATTACACCACTGTTACACAGTGGTGTAACAGGGAAACTGTATAGTCTTGAATGATTTCAGAAATTTGATTTCCCTCAATGGGTTTATTTTTGACGTGGAGCCCACGTCATCGTTTTTATTTACGTAGTTATATTCTAGATAGTACAATTCCATAGTTACACCTCTACTCTCTAGTAATTTCTACTGAGCTAACATAGTATAGAATTTCTAGAGTAGAGTTACCGTACTGTCTATAAAAGGGGGGGCTCATCTGAATTCTTGTGGGAATCCAGGTACACTCCATACAATCTTTGCCCTCAACTTTCTGAAACCCATTACCATTGCCTCTACAGTTTCTTTAGCAGCGACCCGGCTGCCTCCCTCTCTGTTTCACTGGTAGCATCGCTTTCGCCGGTTCCGCTGCTTTTTAGCTTTCGTCTTGTTCTAGTTAGAGGTTTTCTTATACGTGTATTTTTTTGGGTTGTTGAATTTTTGGAAAAAATTTGCTGACAGGTTTACTGTAAGCAATATCATATACTGTACTTGTGGGCTGGAGTGCCAAGTACAGGAGAGTATTTGTGGGCTGTAGTGCTAGGTACTCTAAACCTCATTGTTCTACGCAGGTCGCGGTTACTAATTGGAGAACTAGGTAACCGGGAACTTGGGGGTGCAGCCTAGTCTGCGTTCTCTAGGTTATTCTGTTCAGGTAGCGTGCAGACCTCACGAAGCTGCGTGATCCTTTTCAGAATACTTAGACTGGACAGTTAGGCTTAACTAAGTTGCCTTAGTAAAACCGTACTTCTGACCAAGTCCCCATTTGAGGGTCCCCTCACAGTATTCCTATACAATCCTATTGCACTCTTTGGCTGTTAGCTAGGTGCACCGACTGGGTCACGGGTTCAGGTAACGCTTCATAGGGTTGACTTGGACTGGACTTGGACTAAGGGGTACGTGCTCAGAAAGGGTATTTTGTGGTTATTCGCTAGCTTAGAGTCGGCTTGAGAGGCTTTCCTATAGGGTAAGTACACCGATCGCGGTCTACATAGTGGACTGGTGGGGATATCCCGAACGTATTGCTGAGTCACATCGGAGTGTAGGTGTGATTAAAGCTGCTGGTGAGTCACTCTCTTCGCGGGTAGGGAGCCAAACCGTCGTCCAGGGACGAATCCTTTGCATATTTCAACTTCAAGTGCTTGTATTCAAGTTTAGGTGTTATTGTAAGGCTTTTAAGTGAGATGTTTGTTGAACATGTCTTTCTTCAAACCAAAGAAGCCTGTGTAGTTCGATGGGACTCCAGATGCGTTAACAGTTCGGTCATGGTTGCATTCAGTCGAAAAATGCCTGAGACTTATTCAGGTGGGCCATGAAGAAGTCAACAGTGCCCAGAATGCTATCGACTTTGCTTCGACATTCATGACCAGAACTGCCGCAAACTGGTGGTATACAGTTGTGTCCGATAATGCTGTTCCTCCTACATGGGAAGCTTTCAAACTCCTGGTTGAGGCAGAGTTTGTCCCCTGGGACAGTGTCCCCTGGGACAGTGTCATTCGAGCTCGCGACAAACTTACCAAGATCCGCCAGAAAACGAGTGTGGCTGCGTATCTCTCAGAGTTCAGGAATTTGGTTATCAATATTCCTGGTATCAGTGAGTCGGAAAAATTGGCGCGGTTCTGTGAAGGTCTCAAACCCACATTCTGTTGGAAGTTCGTAAAGGAAACCCATCCAAGTTTGAAGCTGCGACTACCATTGCTCTCAACGTTGACGGAGCATTTTATGGTGCAAGTTTCTTCACTGGGAGAGGTTCATTTCTCTGAAATCGAAATGCCTCAGGTCCTATGTCGATGAAGATAGGAAATCTTGAACGTAAAAGCGATGGGCAGCATCAGAAAGACTTGATGGAGAACCGATGCTTTACTTGCCATAAGTTGGGACGTAGACCTTGGAAACACAGAAAATGAAACGGGAATAAAGTTAATAGGGGTGGTACTCGCATTGCGGCGAACAATACACAGGCAGGACACAGTAATGATTTGAATGGCTTTGACTCGGGAAACCGGTTGGTCCACCAGACTTGGTGAACACTCAGATGAGACCAGTAGTGAGTTAGAAAAGATGTCCCAATGAGCAGAGTGAAACTGTCGTGGACATCACCGGAGCTAAATTCTCAGAGGACAGGGAAAAGTCGAGAATCTCCGAAGCCGAGTCTAATGGAATCACGTCTAGTCATGATGACAGCATCCCCACTGATGGACCTATACCAGTGGAGCCTTTGTTAGTACTTGAAGCTAGACTGAATGGAATAGCAGTCAAAGTACTAAAGGACGATGGATGCAATACAAACGTGGTTTCAGCCGAGTTCCTGAAGCGAAATAGGAACTTGTTTGAGATTCGGCGTGAACGAGTCATTGTTTGCCATTCACAGAAGGGAGTCACTGAGGAAGTATCTGAGATCATTTTCAACGGAAACATTAAGTTAGGCGAACATACATATACTTCTAGTTGGGCTGTGTCCCAAACCAGGTATGATGTTCTGTTTGGAATGCCGTGGCATGTTGCCCACAATCCACGTGTCGACTATCGGAAACTAATTGTGATGGTGAAAGATGCTTCCATTCCAGCGATTGATTCCGATGAAGAAAACCGTATTGATGTGTCCAATTTGGGATTGAAGAAATTTAGACGAATGCTGAGGCATGGGGGTGACTTCGAAGTATTTCAGTTACTTGAAGTTCACAGTATGACAGGAGTGAAAGATTCAAAGTTTGATGGAAAACTGAGCAGATTACTGGATAATTTCAAAGAGGTCTTTCAGGATGAATTGCCAAGAGGGCTTCCTCCGATTCGATCAGTTGATCACGAGATCAAAGTGGAGGAAGGAGCAAAGGCACCTCATCGGCCTTTATTCCAGTTGCCTCCATCCGAACTTAGGGCAGCAAAAGAGTACGTCGAGTCTCTACTGACGAAAGGGAAGATCAGGTCCAGTAAATCACCATATGGTGCACCACTTTTCTTTGTGAAAGAAAAGGATGGAAAACTTAGATGTGTTTTCGATTATCGCGCTTTGAATCGCATCACCAAAAAGAATAATGCTCCACTCCCTCGTTCTGATGAAATGTTCGATCGACTTGGAGATGCGAAATTTTTCTCCAAGCTTGATCTGATAACCGGATTCCATCAGGTAAGTGTGAAACCGGAGGACATCGAAAAGACTGCGTTCAATACAAAGTATGGGCAATTTGAATATCTTGTTATGCCAATGGGACTTTGCAACGCTCCTGCTACGTTCCAAACTTTGATGAACCAGATCTCCTATGATTGCATCGATATCTTCTTGGTTGTCTATATGGATGATCTTCTTATATTCAGTAAGAATGAGGACGAACATTACGAACATCTTTAAATTGTATTAAAGAGACTTAAGGACCACAAGCTGTACATCTCTCCGAAGAAATGCTCTTTCTTTCAGACTGAACTAGAGTTTTGGAGTTTAATAGTCGGGAAGCACGGCATTCGTGTCAATCCTGAGAAGGTCGAAGTCCTACAAACTTGGCCGAAACCTGAATCTCCAACGGAGTTGAGAAGTTTCTTAGGTCTAATACAGTTTTTCGTAGGTTCATTCAGAAGTTGTCTGCAATTGATGCACCTCTCACAGATCTGACAAAGAAGAGTCGAGGTATTGGGAAATGTGACCAGCAGTGTGATAAAGCTTTTCAGAAGCTAAAGGAAGCGATGACGTCGGCTCCAATTTTAGTCGCTCCTAATTGGAACAAGCCATTTCGTGGTCATGTAGATGCTTCACAGCTTGCTGTCTGTGGAACTCTAACACATTTGAATGAGAATGGAAGAGATCGTGTAATTTCTATTCAAAGAAACTTTCACCAGCTGAGTCGGACTACACTGCAAATGACAGAGAGCTTCTTGCTTTGATTAATTTTCCGGGAATATTCAGGTGTTATCTTGAAGGTTCCGAATTTAAGATTTTCACTGACAACCAAGTGCTTAAGAGCTTCTTCACAAAACCGAAACTGAGTCGGAAAGAAGCACGTTGGTTGGAAACTCTCGGTAACCTCGGAATCTTTCCCATCACACTGAGGCCTGGAAGAATTCACGTCTTGGGAGACGCATTATCCAGAGCTCCGCACGTGACTAGAAAAGACCGTGACATCTCAGTGAATGACGTTGAAATTCCCTACCTTGACGTTGATCAGATCATTCCTCGGTATGATGACGACCAGTTCTTTGGTCCATTGGTAAAAGCCGTGGAAGGAGAGTGGCCAGGGATATGGTTCAGAAGCAGAAACTTGAAATAATTCTGCCAATGTTCCGAAAAGATGGTTCGAGGCTGTTTTACAATGGAAAGTTGTGCGTACCAAGAAGGTCAGTTTCGGATATTTTGCAAATTGCTCACGACTCTAAAGTTGGTGGACATTTTAAATTTGCGAAGACATTGTCCAGATTAGATAACTTCCATTGGAAACATAAGAGCCGGGATGTTCGAAAGTATTGTGAAGTATGTCTCACGTGTCAGCAGTATAAGGACTCTAATCAAAAAAAGTTGACTGATCCAATGTCACTGGAATTGCCTGACCGCAAATGGGGATCCCTAGCTACAGATTTCATTGTGAGGCTACCCCTGACGAGGAGCGGTCATGATGCGATCACGACTTGGGTTGATCGACTTACTCGTCGAGTCCATTTTCTTAAATCTAAAACATCAGATACTGCTGAGGACACGGCTCGAGACTTCTTTGCGAACATATTCAAGAACCACGGGTTGCCTGATGATGTGACCTCAGAGAGGGACAGCAAGTTCATTTCAAAGTTTTGGAAGACACTAATGAATCTGTGTGGGGTGAAATTAAGAATGTCTACAAGTACACACCCACAAACAGATGGCGCTTCTGAGATTATGAATAGGATGATCGTGAACTATCTCCGTTGCTATTGCTCGTATCATCAGGATGACTGGGATTAACTGCTTCCTTCTGCAGAATTTGCATACAACTCGGCTGTGGGCGATGATCTGGGTATGTCACCATTTGAGCTGGACTTGGGATGGACACCTAAATCGCCATTGGACTTCTTGGCTAGCAGCAGCATACCTCTTCAAAGTTTGGACGACTTTCGTGGAAGCTCGAGGTTTCTCTTGAGGATGCACAATTTGCCTACAAAGTGGCAAAAGCTCGGCAAGCTGCATATGCTTCAAGGCGATACAAGGTTCTAGATTACAAACTCGGTTCAAAGCTTTGGATCAATCGCTCGTTGTTTACAGATGTTTATTCTAGGTCCCAGGATTCTAAAAAGCTTTGTGCGCGTAGATATGGGCCATTCGTGGTTAAGGAGCTAATTGGTAAGAATGCTGTTCGACTGGATCTCCCTGATCATTTTAAAATCCATCCAGTCATTCATATCATTCACATCACACCACATTTGGAGCAGCCCGATGACATTGCTTTACCCATTCCTCCTGCATCTGCACCGTTTGAGGTACTTGATGGATCAGAACAGGAAGTTAAGGTTATCTTGGATCACAAAAAGGTTGGACGCGGTTTCAAGTTCTTGGTTATGATGCGTGGTGTGCCACGTCATGAGGCGTAGTGGAAGCCAACAAAGGACTTCGTTGATGTTACGGAAGATGGATCTGCTGTAGTAACGGAAGCTTTCCAAGAGTATATTCGGAAACATAATATACTCCCGCAGTATCATCGACGAGGACGTCAATAGTCCGGGGGAGGGAATAGTGTAACAATGTCTCTGTTACACCACTGTGTAATAGAGACTTGTTCGCTGTCGCTATTCCAGTTCTCTATTACACCACTGTTACACAGTGGTGTAACAGGGAAACTGTATAGTCTTGAATGATTTCAGAAATTTGATTTCCCCTCAATGGGTTTATTTTTGACGTGGAGCCCCACGTCATCGTTTTTATTTACGTAGTTATATTCTAGATAGTACAATTCCATAGTTACACCTCTACTTTCTAGTAAGTTCTACTGAGCTAACATAGTATAGAATTTCTAGAGTAGAGTTACCGTACTGTCTATAAAAGGGGGGGCTCATCTGAATTCTTGTGGGAATCCAGGTACACTCCATACAATCTTTGCCCTCAACTTTCTGAAACCCATTACCATTGCCTCTACAGTTTCTTTAGCAGCGCCCCGGCTGCCTTCCTCTCTGTTTCAACTGACTCTTAATGATTTCAGATTTATAATAGAACACGTTACAGGCAGTCAGATCATCTGACATTCTCACAAGATGAGCAGTAAAGCCGAGAAACGAAATGAATGCAATATGTGCTGGAAAAATTAAATCGCTAATGGTCGCCCTCATCACCCCAGAACGCCATGATTTGGAGTCACGGAAGTTGGACGATATTCGAAAATATCAGACAAATTTCAGAAATTCTAAACCTAAAATTAGAAAGTTACCCCCCCATTTACAGTATTGGAACAATGGTAAGTTCCAAGGCTCCCAATGAAATTAACCCCCCTTTACAGTATTGGAACAATGGTAAGTTCCAAGGCTCCCAATGAAAAAAAAATTAGAAAGTCAGTTTATAGGTAGCAAGGGAGACCTACGCAACGGTCAAAGAAATCTTAACACAGCGTCATGCCGCAGCAGCAGTAATGTCCAATGCAGCGTGCCTGTTGGCCGGCCTCCCGTCAGTTTTCTAGCGTTTTGACAACTTCCCCGCCAACCCTTTACATTGTAACCCTTTACCATCACGACATCCCTCCGGGAACAGCTGACTATATTTTTCATGCATTAAGAACACCCCAAATTTCCCCCGTTTATAGGTTGCTGAGAACAGAACAGGGCAAAATTTAGAGTCCCTCAGAAGACAAGCACCTGGTACTGAGAAATATTATAGCGGCCCACACTGGCAGAGCTGGCCATAGAGGTATTCTACCAACAGTTCAGAATATTTCAGAACGATTCTATTGGAAAGGAATGCACGATATAGTAATGAAATTCGTCAAGTTTTGTTTCCACTGCCTCCCTACTGAAGCTGGTTCGATGATCCCGAGACCTCTTGGTCACACCATGCATGCAACCAAACTAAACGAGCTGGTTCAATTTGGTTACTGCTACATGGGTAGAAGTGGTAATGGGAACAAGTATGTTCTGACTTTAAAAGATGAA
The DNA here is from genome assembly GCA_002205965.3 of Kappaphycus alvarezii. Lineage (NCBI taxonomy): Eukaryota > Rhodophyta > Florideophyceae > Gigartinales > Solieriaceae > Kappaphycus > Kappaphycus alvarezii. The sequence goes on from NADL03000857.1 coordinate 67,973, forward strand.
TTGTCTGGATAAATGTGTCCGAAACTGTGTGAAGCAGCGACCATAGAGATGGCAGCCGATATTTTAATCGATTGGGCAGCGGCTTTTACAAACCCAACATATTGCATGTCAGACTAGGGTACCCATTTAAAAATAAAGTTATCTCAACTCTAGCCAAGAAAATAAGAATAGATCATCGATTCTCATTACCTTATTGTCCCTGGTTGAATGGCACGGTCGATTTTGTATGCCGAGAAATGAAACTTGCTATAAGAGTCCTTCTTTCGGAACTACAGTAGGCGAGAAGTGATTGGTCAGGCGTAATACCTTTGGTACAAACATCAATCAACAACTCTCCAACGAAGAGGTTGGGTGCCCGATCTCCAATCACTGTCTTTACAGGAATGATCGCTGACAATGCAGTCAATTCAATTGTTATAAACGTCAAGGGACTTACGGAAGTGAAGGAAATCAACGAAAAAAGAGCCGAATCTTTAATGGACATTGATAATATTCAGAAATTATTGGATAATCTGCACAAAGATTAGGCGGACTCAGCTAATAAGTTTCGAAAGAAAGCAATTGAAACTCACAATCCGCAAACTGGTATCAAGAGTATTAATTTCACGGAAGGCGACTTTGTGCTGAAGAAGCGCCAACGAAGCATACCCCGAAACCAAGCCTCCAATGGCTAGGACCTTACCGAAGTATAAGGCGTGCAGACAACTAAATATTTGAAATTGAAAATATTCGAAGTAAGAAGACGGAGGGTTAGCTCGGATTCTCCAAGAGAAGATGTCCCTGATTTAGTGAGGGAATACACACCTCTCTTTGGAGCAATAATTTACATGATTTAGATGACCGCAGGCTTACAGTAAAGGTATCTGTGACGTACTGTAAGTATAACTTGATTCGGCATACAGGATGACGCCCAGTACAATACGGTACTGTATCGTTGATCTCCACGCAATCTCGCGCGCCGCAAACAGAACTGCGAAGATGTACTGTACAGTACAGTACAGTACAGTACAGTATTGTATTGTACAGTACTGTACAATAAATTGTATCCCCGACTACTTCCTCCCCCAAGTAGACGCAAAGGAATCGGGCAAGTCTATTCGATCAATGCTCATCGTCGTTACGTCCCGAATATGCCTCTAACGTTTCTTCCATCCATAGGCCTCGCTCGCCACACCGCACGCTTCACTTTTCGAGCTGTCTCTCACCCTAACCGTGTCCATCCTTCCCCGCCCGTCTATCCCTCAAGCCGACGCGTTCGTATTACCTGCACCACTGCTGAATCACCGGTGCCCCCTCCACAAATCCTACCCAAGTCCCCGTCGGCAAGCCCCTATCCTCAGCTCAAATTCGCTCCGCCTTTCTGGATTTCTATGCATCTAAAGGACATACTGCGCTCCCGTCTTTCTCTCTTGTCCCAGATGATCCTACCATTATGCTCACCATCGCCGGCATGGTACCTTTCAAACCCATCTTCCTTGGTACCTCCCCACCCCCCAACCCCCTCGTGCAACTACCTCTCAAAAATGCATCCGAACCAATGATATTGAGAATGTCGGCGTCACCAAGCGGCATCACACCTTCTTTGAAATGCTTGGCAATTTTTCTTTCGCCGATTATTTCAAAGAGCAAGCCATTGTCTGGGCATGGCAACTTTTGACTCAAGTTTATGGAATCCCTCCCCAGCGACTGGCAGTCAGCGTTTATGAAGAAGATGATGAGGCCCTTGAAATCTGGCGCGACGTTGTCGGCGTAGAACAATCGAGAATTCAACGCTTAGGTAAGAAGGACAACTTTTGGGCCTCCGGCCCTACGGGGCCGTGTGGACCCTGCTCAGAGATTTACTTTGACTTTGATCCCCTGTCGGACACCGAGGTTGATTTTGAGGACGATGATCGCTTCATAGAGTTGTACAATTTGGTTTTCATGCAGTTTTCAAGGGATGCACAAGGTCTTCTGACCCCTCTCAAAGCGCAGAATATTGATACGGGTATGGGTTTGGAGCGAATGGCCCAAGTTTTGCAACAAGTAGATAACAATTACGAGACCGACTTGATTATGCCTATCATAGAGCGTGTGTGCACTATTGCCGGAACGTCTTATGCCAAAGCAGGTCAGAGGGAGAAAACAAGTCTCAAAGTCGTGGGTGACCATTTGAGGGCGGCTGCGCATTTGATTGCAGATGGAGTCCGGCCGAGCAACGTCGGAAGGGGGTACATTGTGCGAAGATTGATTCGCAGAATTGTGCGACACGGACGGTTGCTGGGGATTGATGGTCCTTTCATTGCAGATGTTTTGCCAGTGGTATCAGACTTGGCGTTTGACGCAGGTTTGACAGGTGTGCGTGAGAAGTTGGACGAGATTAGCACGGAGTTGCAGAGGGAGGAGGGGAGGTTTTTGGATACTTTAGATCGCGGCGAAGCATGCTTGGAGGATGTCCTTGAGCGCACAAAGAAAGAAGGAATGAAAGCCATTACCGGCAAGGACGCCTTTGAGCTCTATGACACTTTTGGATTTCCCCTGGAACTAACAAAAGAGATTGCTGCAGAGCAGGGTTATGGTGTTGATGAGGAGGGGTTTGAAGTTTGTATGGAGGAGCAAAGAACACGTGCGAGATCTGCAAGGGAGTCCGGGGCTTTGGATGTGGCAGGGAACGAATTGCTCAAGGAGGCATTAACAACTGCAGGGGCTACGGAGTTTGAAGGTTATATTGACGTCGCGGTCGGCGCCTGTCGTGTGACAGCACTGTTGGTGCCAGGGTTGGGAGCGCTGCTGAAATAAGAGAGGGAGATCAAGTACAGATTCTGCTTGACCGGTCTCCTTTTTACGCTGAAGGAGGTGGACAAGTGGGTGATAAAGGAATTTTGCACGGCCCCAACGGTACCTTTAGAGTTGATGGTACCCAAAAGGAAGGAAGTGCTCATATCCACATTGGGCAGGTCACGAAAGGCTATATTGAGCGAGGGGATACTGTCTCAGCTGTTGTCAATGCGATGGAGAGACGGCGGATAATGGGACACCATACGGCAACACATTTGTTGCAGGCAGCCCTGAAGGAGACGATCCCCGAGAGCGGTATTTCGCAAGCTGGTTCTTTGGTCGATGCGGATCGTCTTCGTTTTGATTTCAACTGTCCGCGCGCTGTGTCTCAGAGAGAACTTGATTCTGTCGAGCATTTGATTAACGGTTGGATCGCAGAGGCTCATGACACACAGGTCCGGTTTATGACACTTGATGAAGCAAAAGAGGCTGGCGCCGTGGCCATGTTCGGAGAGAAATACGACGCATCTGAGGTGCGTGTCGTAGATGTACCAGGCGTCAGTATGGAGCTTTGCGGGGGCACTCATGTGAAGAACACAGCGGATATAGGACTGTTCAAGATTGTAAGTGAATCCGGTCCGTCCTCTGGAGTACGACGGATCGAGGCCGTGTGTGGCCATGCCGTGATGCCTTATTTGTCAGTTCGGGACAAAGCGGTGAAGGAATTGAGCCTTGCGCTGAAGGCAAAACCCGAGGAACTTCCCTCGCGTGTATCGTCTCTGCAAGAAGAATTGCGATTGAAGAGCAAAGAGCTTGATGCGGCAAACGCAGAGCTTGCCATTGTCAGGGCAATGAGTCTTGAAACTACAGCAGAGGAAATCAAAGGGCACCTATGTATCGTCGCCACTCTTGGGAAGGGTGTCTCCTCGGATAGTTTGAAAGCCGCGACTGAACGTCTCGGTGCAAAGCTCGGCCCAAATGGCGTTGTCCTCCTTGCCTCTGAAAATGATGGAAAGGTGGCTTTCGTAGCGGCAGTAGGGAAGAGCGCCCAGAAAGCGGGATTACAGGCAGGAAAGCTGGTAGGCAAGGTGGCCAGAGTATGCAGCGGGGGAGGTGGAGGTCGACCAAACTTTGCGCAAGCAGGCGGACGGGATGCTACAAAGTTGAATGACGCAATAGAACTGGCAAAAGTGTCAATACGGGAGGCAGTTGATGCTGATTAGCCCGACTACAATAAAGTGCCCTACTAGCTGCGAAAGTCATTGGGTATGTCTTTACTGTCCGTGAGGATTTCAAGCTACATTATGTAGCTGATATTCTTCGGTCGAATCTCGCCATGCTCTTCTCGGAACTTTTTCGCTGCTCTTGTTAGTTCCTTCATGTTCAGATCCGGCTTGGTGTCCTTCGCCTCTTTTGCCCTCTTTATGCTCCTACCCACTTTGCCAAACTCCTGATACAGTTGCCACCATCGATCACTCCAGGGCTTGAGATCCTTCTCCCAAATCTTCTTTTTCATTTCTTCTGTCATTTGCTTACCGTGGTCGAACTCGTAACACCCTTGGACCCTCGAATTGGATGGCGGTGTTCTGTACACTTTAGTAAAGGCTTGCCGAATGAGGGAAAGGTCGTCTTCCGTTAAAGATCGATAGAGGCGTTCAGCGAATCGCCTGCCTTTCCTTTTCCTTGTACTTGGCATCGCTTCCACCACAATCTCCAAGGTTTGTGAGCCTGTTCCTTGGGAGGCATTCTGCTCATCCTGAGCTGCCTGGCCAACGCTTTTTTTGTCCGACTCTTGCGACCCAAGCGCCATCAACGAGATTCTTTTCGTGCTGTCTCCGAAAATAGAGAATTCCGCTTCCTTCGTTTGGCTGGACTTGGCTTGCGCTTTGCCCGGTGTTCTCTTTTTAGCGGGAGGGGTACGATTGCCTGCGGCACGCCTTCTTTTCGGTGGAGGCGAGATTGAGTCGTCATCTGCCTCCGCCTTTTTCGGCAGATTGCGTTTACGCGGTGATCGCCGTAAAACTGCCCTTCCTGCACGTTCCCCACCACCCTTTTCCTTTGTAAAATCGTCGTCGTCATCGTCGGACGACGCTCCGATTTGACTCTCGCTCTGATTTTTTTCAGCGTTATCGTCCTCATTTTCCAACTTTCTGCTTCTGAGCATACGACTAGAGCTGGACCCTGCCTGACTTTGTTTCTTCGACACTCCTGCTCTAAGTTTTCTGCCATGGCCAGATTGGAACCAGCCGACGCGATTCTCTTCTTTTTCGAAGGCGCGTCGCTTTGAACATGACGCTTTGCCTTTGAGGCCCGCTGCGGTAGTTTGCGTTCAGCCCTGTCTTCAAAGTCGGAATCTTCCGCGAAGACCGGCTTCAGCCTCTCCCTCGGCTTTGCATCCTTACTAGCCCCCGACTCAATGCCAGCCTTCTGGCCCCTTCCCCCAGCGGAAGGGAACACATCGCATACTCGTCCTCATGGTCCGTGTGAACCGAGGTCGGTGGCGACAATTTCGCACGAGAAACAGGGGCCGCTGGAGAACCCATTCTCTTCCTCTTCCCACGCCGCGGCGTCGAATCCGGCACCGGCACAGATCGCAAAGTCATACCGCGACTCCTCCCACGCCTCAGCACGGGCGTCGCATCCTGCAGCTCTTTCTCCGGCACGCGTTTGTCCTCCCCATCCCCATCCCCATCCCGTGGTTTACCGTCTTCAAAATCCGAATCCTGCGCAAACACCGGCTCACTCTCTCCCTCAGCTTTCATTCACAGCCTCCCCTCAACGCCAGCCTTCTGCACCCGCCCCCCAGCGGCAAGGAACACATCGCAAACTCATTCTCATGATCCGTCTGGGTCAAAGTGGGTTGCGACAACTGGGTGTGCGGCACAGGGGCGTGTGCAGAATCCGAGCCAGGTGGGCCATGGTGACGCGGGGTAGCATGCGGGGCAGGACGGAACGTAATGCAATTCCGCGACTCCTGCCACGCCGCGGGGGGGGTTGCATGCGGTTGCAAGGTGCTGTGCACCTGTTCCTGAGATGGGGTGTCGTGGGTGGGACGTGGGCAAAGCGGGATTTTGGACGTCCATTGCGAGGGCACAGGGTGTTGTTGGCGGCGCCAGGCGGGCGGGATGACGTGGTGATCGGCGGGAATGGGCATGGTGTCGGGTGTGCAATAGCGGGGGCGGGGGCAATGATTTGCGTGGGAGGGGACATGATGGTGGTGGATGGGCAGGGTTGGGTTGTTGCAAGGGTGGGATAGGGATTGGAGTGTTGGGGGCAGGGGGTTGGGTGTGATAGGAGGTGGTTTGTGGTTGGAGGTGACGTGGGTGACGTGCGAGGCGGCGGCGGTGTGTTCGGCGAGGCATCGTTTCACCTCCCGACGGACCGGGGAGCTCATGAAGAGACCGTTGAAAGTGGGGGGGGTTGTTGTTGTGCATGGTGGGGTGGGACGGGGGTGACCGGACTTGGGGATGTGGGGGGGTTGGAGTTGTGGATGTTGATGTCATGGTGGAGGGGGTTGGATGGATGGGTTGGGGGTTGGGGATGCGGGGTGGGGAGCATGGGGGGGGTTGTTGCGCGGTCGAGGCCTTTGGTGAGGGGGGTTTCCATGAGATAAAGTTTGTGGAGAGGCGGAGGCGGTTGATATGTGGTGAGGACTTGGGGAGAGGGTGGGTTGGGGTTGGGGGGAGTGGAGTTGTTGTCAAGGTTTAAGTAGGGTTGGATGGGCGGTGGAAGAGGTTGGGAGGCGGGTGTGGGAAAATGGTTTGGTTGGACATAAGGAGGAGGAGAGGGCGGTGACAGCCGCAAGTGTTGGGATGAGGGCACATGTGAATGAACGTCGGTGATTTGGGACATGGAGGGGAAGGTCGAGGGGAAAAAAAAAAGGTTGGTTGGATCAATGGCGGAAAAGTGGTGCTGCATGAGACGAAAAGAAATTCCTCTACAACTGTCGACAACTGGGTTCCAATTGCTGCGTTTTGCATTTCATCTCGTGTACATTTTGGCGCCAAATCATAATTAATTATTTTTCACATCACATGTAGTCCAAATTACCTCAGGCGGTGTGCTTTTCGAAGCATTTCAACTATAAATTACTCTCAAAAATTATCACAACGCAATACTCTACTTTATGCAGATAACACGTGTGCCGTTGGAAGAAACGCCCACCTCCACCACAACTCCTCAAAGGCCCGACACACCCCAAAGTCCCGTCGCATGAATTTCGGCAACTTTCCAACAACCCTCTCCCTCCCGTACCGCCAATCCATCAACAGCACGCACGCGTAATCCCCGCGGTGTCGTACCGCCCTCCCAATGCACTGATTCACAACAGTCATACAACCGTTCTCCAGAAACTCACTTCGTTCTTTTCCGCTCCTCATTCCCTTTAGCATCTCCCCGTCTCCACCTGCATCGCATTTGCAAACGGCATCCCGACCATCACCACAACTCTTCCCAGCTCATCACTAAAGTTGATCCCCTCCGACAACTTTCCCCCCATTACCGCCAGCAGTATCCCCCCTCTCCGCTTATCCCGTTCCACCTGCTCTCGATACTCCTCAAACGCCCCATCCTCCCCGCGCACTTCTGCAAACACCCCTTTTCTCCTCTTGAGTCGCTCCCATACCCCACTCCTCTTCCACCCGCCTCCGTCTGTCTCAGCAGGTCATAGCTGGCGAAAAACACTACCACCCCACCCCTCGCCTCCTCCGCCAACCGCTCCAAACAGGCCCCAATCTCCGCCCCGCCATCCCCGCTTTGTCGTCGACGATACGTAAACTCCAGCTTTTCACCCTGCGGCCCCGTCTCGCACACTCTTGTCAACACCCGATCCGCCCCTACCACGTGTTCACACTCTACTTCCACAATTTCCTCTTGCTTTCTGTCAGAGAACAACGCCTGGGTGATAGAACACCGCGGACTCAATGTCCCACCCAGCAAAAGAGTCGCCCGCGCCCGACCCACATTGCTCTTGAACAAATGCCCGGGCTCCGTTACAAAGTATTTTAGCCTTGCAACCGCGTCTACTCCTTGCCCACACTGGTGCATTCCCTCCCCTCTTGTTCGGTACGGATACAATGCCACCCGCCCGTATGAAGGGCAGTCTGCGATACTCTGGATAAATCTCTCAAGCATCGCCACGCTCTGTTTTGCCCGCTGAGATTCCCCTCGCTCAATGTCATTCTCGCCCTGCCTCATCGATTGACCACCGTGGTTCCCCTGCTCTGCTCTGAGTCAACAAAACCGCGGAGCTTTTTGGACAGTTTAGACTCTTGCATGAATGTCACTAAGGAAAACAAGTTGATGTTATCCACACCGGCTTCGAATAACATTGCTGCCGGGAGTACAACTTTTGGTTTAACCAACTTTTCTCTCTCTTTCGCATCTTGCGCTGGAAGCAGGGACAGGAATCCATTGCTCAAGGCCATCAACTGTCGTAGGCGAAACAGATTCGTGCAGAGAATCGAGTCTCGTACGCCGCCATGTAAGCCTGGATGGCATCCCTCGCTTGCTCCAATGCCGGCCTCGTGAGAATGGCAGAATGCAAATCACACACCGTACTGACAATATTGTGCGCCTCATCAAATATCACTATGGTCTCCTCATCAATCTCCAGCCCAAGTGACTGACGCGTGGGGCCGTGTAAAATCGCAGAATAGGGCACAGCCATGACATCGACATCCCCTGTTTCCAAGGCAGCGCGCATCGCATAGTACGGACAGGCACCCATCTTTTTCCCCGTGTCTGCCAGCTCCTCTATTGAGAACATTTGCACCAAGGCCTTGTCTCTCAGAATGGACTCTGCCTCTGTATTCTTGTATTCACATCTGTTGCGACTTCTTTTCCGTTTTGCGGAAAGAGTCGATGCGGGAGCCTCCGTGAGTTCCCTGCACCGCTCCGAAATGGCGGCTGATGATTCCAAAGAACGCACCTGATCATTGATACAAAACTGCTTCCGCGACCCGAACGGCATGATACTAAGCGGAAGGTCAGAGGTCAGTCCGGAACCAACCAGTTCGGTCGGAGTCATGCCCAATTTGATTTGAGGTGCACCACTTTTGTGTTTCGACGGACAAAACACGGTTCGACGGAGTTCGGCCAAAAACTGTGCGAGTTGACTATGAGTGCGTGTCGCAAAGACAATGCGGGCCGACTTGACTCTTCGATGCTCGCGCGGGACAACGAGGCCGTCCATTCCGCCCTCCTCGTCAGACGATAGTAAAGCATCCAACGAGTCGTCACTATGCCGGGAATTTTGGACACAAAATCTGGGCCGCAGTCTGCGAGCCAGTGGAGGTTGAGAGGCGTGTTCAAGTCTCTTACAAAAGGCATGTTTGCGACGGGAAATCTCGTCGGAAACAAGACGCTCTTCTCTCGAACGGGTCTGCTGCAAAACCCAGTCTGGGTCTGAGGACGTAGTTGTTGACGGAGAGGTAGTGGGAAGCGAATGACGATTTCGGGTGAGCCAGGAGAGGGAAGCGCAGATTATGGAGAGGGTTTTTCCAGTGCCGGTTGGGGACTCGAAAAGGCCAACTTGACGACGGTCTATGGCCTCGTAAATGGCATTCATCAACTTGAGTTGTACATGGTATGGTTCGCCGGGGAAGTGAAAGTCAGTTGAGGTTGGCATTGGGGAGAGTTACATGGTCCGGAGGGGCGAGGGCGAATTTGTTCAAGTTGGAGCAGGAGGAGAGGCACAATATTTGGGTATATTCTCATGTGTTGGTCAACAATACTATATGGTTAGTGCCGCAGGTCAGATTCCCCACTGTTTCGGTTGCTCCCAACTCCCGCGAAAAGAACCAGTCCACACTGCACATTCACCCCATCGTCTTACAGTGTAAAGTGTGTGAGAGAACTTGTCACCAAATGATTGGATTATAATGGCACACTACTGCAGAACACGATTTTTGGCTGAGAATAAAGCACTTCCTTAACTGCATTACAGTGTTTTTGTATTTATCACTGTAAGATGTATGTGCAACACTAATTTTGAATGGGTGGCTAACTTCTGCGTGTTGCGGGACACGACATACTGTATTACTGACGCCGTGCTTGTAGACCAAATAGCGTACACGTAGCTTAGTTGAACGCAATCAACTTCTTTCATTCTGGTAGAAGCGGGTCTTCATCCCCCCCGTAGAACATCCGCTGCGCGATGCGACAGCTGCCGCGTATTTCTCTATGACCTTTGATGATGTCTCAGAAGGTGATCCTAACGAGTCAAAAGCCAGCGGCACAAAATCCCATCCTAATCTTGATCTTCCAGGCAGGACGTCGCCAGAAATGGCAGCCACTTTCGTGGCCAGGTCCCTCCTCTTTCGCTTGTCTGCTGCGTTGGCAGCGGCTCGCGCTTTTCATGCTCCCATTGACATATTGCACTCCTGGAATGGCGAGGATACGGTGATGTCGTAGGCCACTGGAAGAGGGGGCGGGTGTTCAATGCGTCGGATCGCGGGTGCACCAGAATATCTGCGGGTCGAGCATTCAGTCCGGGAGTAGGTATTTGACCTCATATTGGACGCCAACTCCGGCTGCTTGAAACAGCTCTCTCCCAAGGACTGTCACAACTGCTGTGTGCCGGTTGGTCCACCCGAGACCTTTGTTACAAAGGTCTGCTGCATGGTCCCCTAAGAGATCCATGGGCCTATGGCACTCAGCGCACTGCAGCGGTGCGGTGTCGTCAAACACGCAAACTCCTAGGTGACGGCGTAGCATCACTGTCCACATCTCGTTGGACGTTCGGTTGACTACAGCGGGGTGTGCGGTGAGCAAGGCCCCTGCCTGCGTTTCCAAATATGCATGACGTCGAATTCTTCGCCGAATATCTGCCTCTGAATGCGATGTAGGGGTTTGGCAACCTCTTCCATTCCTCGTCCTTCCAGAAGAACTTTGCCGCAGACTCGCACCAGGCTCGATACAGAATGTTGCATTTACTATCGGGCTTGGCTGCAAGGCTTGCCGCTGTCAAAGTTTCTGGAAGACTGCCATCATTAGTGACGGACGCAGGGAGCCGTCGGACAAACTCCCGGAGGTGTGTATCCGCTTCAGCGTATCGGTGTTCAGTCTTACCACTGTCCTCAGGGCTCCGCAGCAGCTCGGCATCAATTATACTCGCAGCATATGCTGCGAAATTAAGCGTTGCTATAGGTGTAAAGCCGTGACCGCAATAGCGGAGAGGTAAGGATACCTGCTGTTGAACTGCATCAGTCATCGGCACGTTGTTAGAGCTTGCGTAATATTCGAGTTGGTCGTCGTCGAATCTCAGTGCAGTAGCAGTGGTCACACTCGGCGGAGTTAGCTTCACCACATGTTGAAGCTTGCAAGCGGATGCCCATACCCGGTGAAGCTGGAACCGAATTCCAGCGTCTCCGATACCGTCAATCAGCGACAATGTTTGCTTGCAGCTTCTGATTTTCTCGTTGAGAAAATCTTCCATAAACTGTGACGACCCAATTGGGCCCTCAAGAAGGTCGATGCCTTCGGTGGAAAAGTTCTCAACTGGGAAGCGTTGGAATAGTGGCGATGTGCAGTTACCGAGTCTGTGTGGCCAGAACAGACGGGTTTTTGCGTGGTTGTAGATACTGAACGCATTAAAATTCTTCTTCTTCAGATATAAGCCATGGTCAGGTCCTCTGGAGCTGAGGATGTCGACTGCCCTCTCGAGCTCTGCATGAGTGCCGATGAGAGTGCAGTCGTCCGCATACCGTCTATGTAGACTAAGCTGTGTCTGCTGGGCAATTTCTGTTGCTAATGGATGCATAACAAGAGAAAACAACAGCATGCTTGCAGGGTCCCCCCATTGCATACGTTCTTGGCCAGGGATGTCATGTGCGGCCGCTACGGGCAATATCAGCGACGGCGTGTTGTGGGCGTATACCATGTTCAGAGGACGACACAGCGACTGTACTTTGGTCGGCAGCGAATTTATCATGCGCTGTCTCGAGAACCGATTGAATGCGTTGTGTACATCCACGGATACCAGTACATGCTCCTCGTCCTGGCGCTCAACCAGTCTCCGTGCTTTGTGCACAATGGAGTCCAGTCCGCTGGGCACGCCATTGGCCACTTGCAAGGGTGCGAGGTACTCCCTCGTGTCTTCTATTGCCTGCGGTAGGAGCACCTTTGTTACGAGTCGCCGCAAGGCCGTCCCAATAGCAATGGGGCGAATCTTGTCTGGCCGAGGTTGGATGGGAAGCAGCGTCGCAGAAGAGATCAGAGGGATTGTGTCGTCTGGTAAGTCCCCTTGGGCTAGTCTTGTCACAACTGCAGTTAGCGCCGAGATGCCAGTCACACCTGCTTCAGGACTCACCGTTGTGTTGGTCAAGAATCGAAGGAGCCGAGTGGACATTCTGTCCGGACCAGGCGCGGAGTTTGGGTTCAAGCGTGGGACGGCGTGTAGGACTGCCTCCTCAGTGATGTCCATCGGGAGCGGGAGGTCTCTGGTGTCGATGGCTGTCACAGAAGAGTTCGGTGCAGGGTGCAACTCTCGCAGACGTTCCAAAACGTGTTGGTCCCGCACTTCCGCAATGTGCGACTGATGTAGGGGGTCGCATCGCACGCCCGTATTGTGCATCTGCAGCTAGGTGGGCTGCCCGGCGAAACTTTGGGTCTCGCTTGTTGTCTGTCTGGGTTTGCTTCGGGCGACGTCGGACGGTTCACTCTTCCCTGATCTGGTGTGCTTGGATGGCTTCACTCCAAAGTTCATTCCATTCGCCTGCGGTGGCGCGGCGGATGCGTTCTCGGAGTTCTTGGCTTTGCCTTGTCTGAGACCGCCATCCGGCTTCCCCACGGATTAATCGTCGCAAGACAGCGGCCGGGAGAAGATGTATCCGGAGGAAGGAAATGTGCACTGCTTTTGCGTCCCGTGCGTTTGCTGCGGATCGAAAGAGTCGAATTGGCAATATGGCAAGACTGTGAATGCAGTTCCCAGGAATGCGGTTGAAGATGTCCGAGGGCCTTAGCGGGCTGTGCAGTGCATCATACACCGAAGGAAGAGGAGTGGTAGGGGCGGACTGGTCGTTGGTTGCGGAGGAAGTCGTCGGAGGCATCAGGGGCATTGAGGCGGGGAAGTGGGAAAGGAGGGAGGGACTAATGGCAAGAGGCCTTGCTCGCCCGTTTTCCCGGTGGGGGGACTGGTCTCGTTGTGCCTTCATCGTCCGCATCTCCTTCATGCGTTGTAACAGGGCGCGGGTGCGTTTCGTGCGTCGTTCGGTCTTCCCCGTGTATGTGGAGGCAGCTCCAGGAACGTCCGGCTTTAGTTGCGTAAGCTGGTGAGCCGCACCTGTTTCCTGGGGTTTTGCGACCCTAAGGTTGACAGGTGAGGGTTCTCTAGGTGTGGGGGCCAGGGTAATTTTGTTTGTCGCCGGTGGCGTCGCACTGTCGGGTTCTTCATGGACTGTGGTGGTCTCTAGTGTTTCCACTCCACAGTCCGGGGTCTCGTCGTTGTTGTCGTGGTGGGCCGCTGGTGGAGTGTCTGCCTCCGGTGCTGCGCCTGGGGTGTCCTGCGTATCCAAGTCAGTCTTTGGGGGAGCAAGGTTTTCGCAACCTGCGTAGAATTTCGCAACAAAGTTTCCAACATAAGCATCCCCTCTCGGAAGGGTTGCTGCTGCTGCGTCAATGAGGCGGGTGATTGCGCCCGCCAGGGCTTTCCTGTTTTCCAGTGTTATTTCGGAGGCCACGGTCTTGAGCTTTGCAACCTCGCGCGCAGCAGCGACGCAAGTGCCAACTTTCCACTCGGTTGTGGGGAGCTCGGCGATGAGCTCGGAAAGCGGGCTGGTGGAGAGGTGGGCGCCATCGTAAATGCTTGGGATCCCCCGGAGTATTTTTAGGAGATCGTTTGAGTCCGCGGCGTAGTACGCAACAATTGTCCAATCTCCCGATGAGAGGAGTGCATGCTTGGGCAAGGGCACTCCGGCATCCTCGGCTTCGATCAGTAGGCCTGTTTGTGCGTCTTCGTATGCCGGCAAGGCTCCAATGCCCGGAGCGCCTGCGGAGAAAGCCAGCATGGACATCATAGGGGCCAGCGTTGGAGGTAATCCTGTCATAACATTCAGGGCGATAGGGGCTCTTGGTTTGGGGGCGCGGCTCCGACGCGTCGGGGTCTCCTCGTGCGATGGGGCATTCGGAGCCAGCGATCCTGCCTGCAGTCGGCAGAAATCGCGCACAGTGGAGGGGACCGTTGCTACTCGGGGGCTCTTGTGAGCCTTCACAGTTTGTGCCCACGAAGGCGGGCGCGCCTTGGCTTTGGCCTCGGCGGGGCTCTCCTTGTCGGTGTGGTTTGCTCAGTGGGGGTGCAGTCAGTGTTGGAGGCTTGTATGTGATGGAACGAAAGATAGGAAGGGAAGATTGGAGAGAATTCTAGTGTTAATGTCGATAATTCCGATCCCGCCCTCCGCACCCAACGCGCGCGTCCTTGGCATTTTCATATCGCCTTCGACGACCATGGCAAGATGATCTCGTTTCGTTTTGCCAGTCGTTACTCTGTTATTAAGACACAACTGTCGCATCGGATTAGTTTTGCTATCTGGTCCAGCGTCGCAGCCGCCCTCCCGCTCGCACCATGCGGCCGCCTTTCGGCGAGGTTATCCTTCAACACGAGCAATCCTCATCCCTCGTACGATTCTGTATTGTCCTACCACTTATTCAATGAAATAAAAAACACTGCTTACTGTACAATACACAAGAAGAAGAAGAAGACTTTACCAAGCAGGAAAGTGGGGACTAGCGGCCCTCAAAAGGGGAAAAATCTATCCGAGCCAGGAGCGGTTGAGTCGTCGTCGGTTGATCGCGACAGAAGTTCGTTGTTGTGTGAGCGAACTGATAATCGTGAACAAGCGATCGCGCTCGAAGTCAGGGCTACTGACTTTCCGTAGAGCGATGTACTCAGCAATTCTGGACAGATCTCGTTCGGCACCGGGACCTGGCAGACCCGTATATATGGAAAGCCATCGGGTGGAAGTCGATACGTAGTTCGGCAATTTAACAGTTAAGAACGCTTGCTGCAATGCAAATAACACGCGTTCTTGAGGGTTTCGATCAATATTATTTACGTGCTGCAGTCTGATGAGAGTGCGGAGTGGAAGAGTGGTAGAGAAGATAGAGTTCTGTTTTTCCCAGAAAAGGGGGAGCCAAGGAAGGGGGCGCTACCTCCCGCCAACTGCCCAGCCGCCTCGGGTGCTAGGTACCGGTATATAAAACGGACACCCGAGCGGTCTGTGACCGAGAATTACCAGTATAGTTTGCTACTGTACGCTATTATACTGTTTTCCGCACCCCGCTCTCCTTCCTCTTCCGACGCAAACTCGCCTGACGAGGATCCTGCGGCCACAGCACCGGCCCCGTACCTGCGAGCGGTCAAAGCTCCAGCGGCCCAAGCCCCGGTGCGGACCCACCCTATTCGCCGCCTTCCCCCCCTCGGTCGTCAAGGCTTGACTGAGCATCACGATCTCGACGACGTCCGCCTAGCCCGTAAGTTTGCACGCGCTGTTCGCAATGCCACCCGCGGTCTTTTCGGAGGTAATCAGAAGCGTTTCGTTCGCGTGTCTGTTCCGTCGACCTTCCAGATCCACAACCCATCCCAGTTTCGCGTCGCCATCTCTGCAGTTGGGTTCCCTGGTTCCTGCTTCATCATCCAATCCGCCGATCCGAGCCACTTCTACATCTGCGCGGCGGAGCGCGACTTATCTACGTTCAACGCTGCATACGACTCCTTTTCGCACCTTAGCGCAGCATTCTGACAATTTTGATGCACCAACTCTTACCTTCTCCGGCATAATGGATCTAGAGAATGGTCTCTCCGCTGATGACCTCGTTGCAGGATGGCAAGGTCTGTGTTCCGAAATCTCTCGCTTAGAAGATGACAAATGCAAATGGTCTCCGGCTCGATCTTTCGCCACCGCTCTCCGGGAAATCAATACGAAAATACTTTCCAATATGTACGGCCTTCCTGGTTTCCCTGGAGCAGTCCCTCTGCCTCCTGATAGGGGTAAATCGTCGGGAAGAGAGATACTCAAAACCAAACACCCCAAGAAGGAGGTGTTGCAATCGACAAAAGTGCTACCGTGGTATAGTTGAACGAACAAAAAGGAGTGGATAAGGAAGACAGTTGAGAGGGCTACAAGCAAGTATGGAAGGGGCAGGGTCTACCACTGGTGCTCTGCGATCAGCGTAGGAAAAATATTTCTTGAGTCTGAAGTGGACTCTCAACTTCCTACTACTTGGGACTTGACTTGAAGTTGTCTGCCAACTTGCTTGAACTCCACAACAGGAAGGGGTTTAGTCAGCATATATATACTTTTTGGCTAACCCCAAAGTCTCAAAGAAACATACTAAGAACCATAAAATGTATCAAATGGAGTCATGTGAACGAGAAAGACTAACAGCAGATACTATCAGGATAAATATCTAGATTCTTTCCGTAGTATCTTAGTCTTCTATATCGGAGCCAAACGGTTCCCTCAAAATATCCATTCCACCCAGGCAGTCCACATAAGTATCCGCGAACGGCTTAGAAATCCTCCATTGCCTCCTGCGAAATATCTAGACCACTGAGGACGCCCCCATCAGGTTGCAGAGTCGGGATCACCTGGTCCATATTTTTCTGGCCCCTTATATAGAGTTTTCAACCCTCACAATTCGTAGCACCAATACAGTACCTATGTGCCCTATTGGCACCGCTACAGTACGGAGCAGAGCCCTCCTCTGAAAATAATTGAGAATAAAATTGTAACTACAGT
The DNA here is from genome assembly GCA_002205965.3 of Kappaphycus alvarezii. NCBI lineage: Eukaryota > Rhodophyta > Florideophyceae > Gigartinales > Solieriaceae > Kappaphycus > Kappaphycus alvarezii. Next base: position 84,466 of record NADL03000857.1, read on the forward strand.
GACAGCGCAGCCAGCGCAGAGTGGCAGCGCAGCCAGCGCAGCATGCTAAATAATGTATACAATTTTCATTATATCACGCCCTCTCGCTCAAGACGAACTTCCCGACTCGTCTTCATTGATCCTGCTGTTCTTCTGGTAGCTCTATCCATTCATCAGGGAGACTATATGGTTGACTGAAAGGATATGGTAGTAACTCATTTCCAATATGATGAGAGCGTGTGTACCGTGCGATGACCGGCTTATCTCCTTGGTCAAGAGTTTCGTAGACTCGGCGTATGGTTTCATAGTGTTCTCTAATGAGCTCCTTCCCTTTCACTTCTCCAAACCTTCCAAATGTGAGGTAGTAAACGTAGTATGCAAAAATTTCTGGCAACGGATTCAGAAACGAGTGTCTGAAGGAGAAAAGAACTCGCAACATAAGGACTGAGTCCTCACGAGTAAGATGCGCTCCGTGAATGGTTTGGATGCACATGAAAATACTAATGGCAAAAAGGGAAATTAGTTCTGCTTCTCGAGGTTCATTTGTTATCTCACGAAGCCAACGTCTGATTGGTAGCCATCCAATAATTAAGGATACATAGTTTCCCCTGGGAGACTAGGCGGTGTTTGAGGTGATCTTCTTGGTGATCTTCCTCGCTGCTCCCGACGCCTTGCCCTCTTCGATGATCCGCCCCGATCACTTGATGGTCCTGCTCGTGTCATCATGACGGTCTCGGGAGGATCTTGGCCTTCAGCTGAGGTTGTGTTCCTGAGCGGAGAAACGTAAGGTTCCCATAGAGGATACGGGACCAGTCGATATTCCATATCAGGGGCAAGCTGTAACCTCTCAGTCGCACATATTGGTTGTTCTTGAGAAATACGTAAATCGGACGGACAATGATCAGATATGTTTGCGACAAGTCTCCGATAGCTACAATTACATACCTTCCTATAGAGTAATGATATATGACCTCCGCAAACTCTAGACCTGCTTCCGTGAACCTTCCCGTTTTTGAATGAAAATAGAACTCTTATTAATAGTCGGAAATCTTCTTCAGGTAGCAATGGTCCGTTCAACGTACGAAAACATGGCATATATTAATGTAGAAATGGATGATTACGTGGAGTTCGTAGTAGTCCCGCGTAATCGAGATGATCCATTCCCAGGCCCTTTTTCCTCCCAGAGGAATCATTCTATAGTTAAAGATGAGTATGCCCCGTGGCTGCGCATAGTCCTGTGTGAGAAGGGATTCGTCGGGCATCTGATGGTAAGGGACCAGACGACGTGCATGGATGTCCCTCCTTGATCTCTTCCCTGAGCTTGAACAGAGCTTATAATGCGGGTGTCTTTCCTCCATGACGATGCAAAGGTTCGAGTACTTTGTTTGGAAGGCCGGCCACTTCACAGCCTGCTTCATTGCTTTTTCGTGTGCTACAAGTACTTTAGAGCCGACTGAAAAAGTTTGGACAGGGCTCTGCGTCCTTATTTCTTGTCTGTGTTTGCGCGCGGTGTGATCTCCAGCCTTCGGTGGCCAGTAGTACTACTTCTCTACTCTCTTCATCGATAATATTTGTTTCCATTTCTCTCTGTAACATTCTAGGGGCCCTTCCGTACATTAGCTCGAACAGTGACCATCCACTTCTTCCTCTTCTTCGACGATAGCCGTATAACACTTTGGTAAGGCATCTTCCCACTGGATTTCATTCTCCGACATAGTTTTCGATATTGCTCGTTTGATGGTTCCAACCATCCTCTTCGCTTTCCCGTTTGAAATAGGAGCGTACGCGAGAACGGTCTTCAGCTGAATCCCTTTCTCTTCCAAGAAACGAAGCAGCGAATTTGCAGTAAAACAAATGGCGTTATCCAAGATGATCCTGTTTGGAAGACCAAACGGTTCAATTATTTCTTTTTCGATGAAACTCACGACCACTTCAGCATTGGCCTCCTCAACTGCAACTGCTATTGGAAATCCAGTAAGATGTTCCACCCCTATAAGGAGATATTTGTTTCCGGAAGAGGTTTCCTTGAATGGGCCGGCAAAATCAATTGAAAAGGTTTCAAAAAGACCGGAAACTGGAAAGCTTAGAGTTGTCTTATACTTTTGTATCGGAGTGAATTTTCTCAGTTTTCGCAGCTTTTCACGAAACTATAGACGTCCTTCTGGATACTGGGCCATCAGAATCTCTCCGTAAGGATTTTTTTGGTTGTTTTGAGATAGTAATGACCTAACTAATCATGAAAAGTCCTCAAGATCTTCATTCTTTCTTTTAAAGGGGCCACTAGTCGAGGACCGGCTTTAGTGTGTCGAAAGAGTTTCCCATTCCACAATGTAAAAGCTTTTCGATTCCTGCGTACCCAATTTCTGTGTTCAAGATCAACCTTTCTCATTTCTATTCAATCACCAAATTTAATTAGTCCGTGAATATTAGCTTCGTACTCGTTATTGTTCGGCACTTGCACCTCGGCAACTCTGACGATGTCCTCGGAAGCCTTTTCACTTTGACTCATTGGATCCCTCAAGCGGGATAGGTAATCGGCAGGCTGATTATTGCGTCCGGGTCTATACGTAATTTCAAACCGATACTCTGCGAGAATGTAGAGCCATCGGGCCAAGCGGTGATGTACATATTTCTTTTGGAATGCTGTCTTAAGTGCCTGGTGATCAGTTATCAAGACAAATTTCTCGAGTGATAAAAGGTAAACGCAAAACTTTTTCAGTGTGAAGACAACAGCGAGCGCTTCTTCTTCGCAGACTGAGTATCTCATTTCCGCATCATTCAGAGTGCGACTTGCGAATTGAACCGGGTTTAGTCTTGCTTTTTCATCTTTTTGGGACAAAACGGCACCTAAAGACCGTTCTGAGGCATCTGTCTCCACAACAAATGGTCTCTTGAAATCTGGATACATAAGCACTGGGGACACATAGCATATCTTTAAGCTCTTCAAATGCAGTTTGCATTTCCTTGTTCCAGTAAAATTTTCCGTTCTTTGTAGTGCTGGCATGTAACGGTGCTGCAGTCTTGGCGAAATCTTTGATAAATCTTCTGTAATATGAGGCCAGTCCTAAGAAGCTTCGAACCTCCGTCTTTGAGGCGGGCCTTGGTGCCAACTTGATTTTTTCGTTTTCTCTGGATCCACTCTAGTTACCTCTTGATCTACGATATGACCGAGTAATTGGATAGAAGTTTTCGCAAACAAGCATTTGCTCTACTTAATTTTCAGGTTGTATGCAGATATCCTCTCCACTACTGTCTTGACATGCGATATATGCTGATCCAACGTTTTTGAGAATATTATCACATCATCGATATAAACGCTTGCAAATGGAAGTCCTTTCAAACCTTGTTCATCATTCTTTGGAATGTAGCTGGTGCACTCATGAGACCAAAAGGCATCACTTCGAACCTGAATGTACCGTCTTTGCTGGTAAAAGTTGTTTTTTCCTTACATTTTTCATCCAATGGAATCTGCCAATAACCATTGTAAAGATCAATTGAGGTGAAGTATCTCCCGTCCTTCAGGTCCTCGAGGATTTCCTCCATGTTTGGAACCGGAAATTGATCGGGTATCATTCTATGGTTCAGTTGTCGGTAATCGACGCAGAAGAAAATATTTCCATCTTTCTTTGGTGCTACCAAAACTGGAAACGACCATGGGGATGTCACTGAACATTCTTTGAGATAAATTGGTCATATTTAGGCGGTTGATGTCTAGGCCTGTGGTAAATTGGTTGAGTATCGGTAAGTTCAAATGGGTGATTGACCGGTACACTTGCTTGTCTTAGATCCAAAACGGTCCATGCATTTACTTCGGAAGATGTCAACATATCGGATATTTTCATTGAGGCGGGGGCGGGGAGGTGCTGTACTTTTTCTTGAATTTCTCCAATTTGGCGCTGTTCCTCTTCTTGATCCTCACCCTACAAATTTTGAAGTACTTCTTCCGGCGTGCTCACATCTTCAGATATGGAATTCGACATATTCTTGTTTTCTTTGCAAAGGTGATCTTCTTTCATGCTCTGAATTCCGTCCTTTGATTCGATATTATCGCAAAAAGAAACACATTCAGGTGTCAAATCTACCCTAGAATTCCGGTCTTCATCTGTTTCAAACCCAGAATCATAATCATCCCATGCCATATTCATTATCCCCTGATCGTACCCTTTTCCGCTTTCGAAAATGTTAGTTGGTTCGGAATCTTCGCTGTCATAGCTAGAAGTGAAATCTTCACTGTCCGTTTCTTTCAAATCTTCCGGGTGTGTGCTTTTGTCGAAATCCAGGGGAATTTTCACGGTTCTGCCGTCAATATTAACTGAAACGATTTGGTTGCCCAAGTCAATGCATTTCCCTAGTCCTTCCATGGTAGGGCGGCCAATAATAGCACCGAAAGGGAGATCAGGCATGAAAAGAAAGTCTACATCGGAGTCCCCAAAGAACACGGAAACCTTGTCAACAGTGCCCATGCATTTTGATATCGTTCTATCCGCCACAGTTATTCTTCGAGTAGTTGGAATAATTTCGAGACCTAGATCTGTCACCAAGTTTCTGAAATGAGGTTTGGAACAGCGCCCTAGTCGAAAAGAGCTTGGGGTTTCATTTCCAATACTTTGACTGGTACCAGCTTAAGACGTCTTGCTGCTGTCGAAGCCGATTGAAGAAACAGTTTCTTACCCTTAGCGGACTTATTAGACCTGATAATTTTTTTGAGTTCTTTTCTCGCATCCTCTGCGTCGTCCCTCAAAAGTTGACCAAAAGCTATCCCAATTGGGGCCGATGCAAGCGCAGCCACCAAATGGTACTTCTTCACATACTCTAGTACGTCCTTCGGGATACTCCTAACTTTCTTACTCGTTTTCATTTTCTTGGCCGGAGTGATTTCCATTCCTGGAACAACTTGATCAGACCTCTTGGTTCGAGGATATACAGGTGCTAGGATATGCTCCAGCATTCCATAATCTAGCCTAGGTTTTTTCGATAAAATGTTCCCTTCCCCATCCCTTTTTGTCACATTGACTTGACTAATTTCTTCAGCGAGGGATACGTTACCGGCATCCGTCAACCTTTGATCATTTTTGTTTTGTAAGATTTTCATCTCTGGTCCTGACTCGCTCTTCGCCTCCAATAAATTTGCTCTTCTGTTGTCTTTACACCAGCAGTTACTTTCATGATGCCCGTAACTTCCGCACTTTCCACAACTAGTGTTTCTGTGTGGATTGTCAGGACACCTATTTGCAAAGTGTCCAGGCTTGTGACAGTAAGAACAGACATCTGCGGCTTTAGGGGCCCCAGACTGGTTCTTCTTAATGGTAAGAGTAAGGCTTTCCAACTGCGAGGTTATCAAGTCAAGTCAATTATCGAATCAGGTTTCCAACCTTTCTTCCAAGTTTTTGACATCGCTCCTGACAGATTCCAATGCTGCTGCACTAGTAGCCGGTCTTTGATAATTCCTTTCAGGATGTACAATAGACATCGATGTACGGGTTTCACTCAGTACCTCACTCAGTGGCTGAAACTTCTCCGAATTTTTGACAAATTCTACTATGGTAGCCTTCAGTTCATTAAAAGTGTGAGGGCCCTTGATGAGGAGGAAATCGGAGAGCCGCTTGTCCCCCATCGCCGCCTTATGCAGCATCCCGCACTTGGCATGGGCGTTGAACCCGGCCTTTTCATAGAGATCACACAAGTATACCAATGAGCTTAACAAATCGTCTAAGTTGAGCCGGGCCTCTATGGCGGTACAAATCATCTCATCTGGTTCTACCTCCTTAGCACACTCTTTCACAAGCCACTCACATACCTCACCGAAGTTACGCCCATTCCCGTTAAGAGACCACCGGTCGATAAACTTGGACTTATATTTGTGCTTTGCGTCACCATGAAGATAGGCGAAGATACTTCGAGATAGGCGAAGATATTTCCGGCCTTCTCTTCATCGCTCTTCTCATGCATTACAACGTTGACCTATGTATAGAGAAACTCCTAAACGTCTTCAGTCTTGTCCCCTGCGAACCTTATACGAGCAGCGTTGAGATCCATGATTACAGAAGAGGAATCCCCCCGAAGTGTTCCCTAATACTGCTCAACTCGAATACCTCGGGTGCAACCCCCTCCAAAAGAGTTCCAAATGAAAGGGATAAATCGTCCGGAAGAGAGATACTCAGAACCAATTACCCTAGAAAGGAGGTGTTGCAAGCGAAAAAAGTGCTACCATGGTATAATTGAACGAACAATAAGGAGTTTATATGGAAGAGAGTTGAATGGGCTACAAGAAAATATGGAGGGGGCAGGGTCTACTACCGATGCTCTGTGACCAGCGTAGGAAAAAGTTTTCTTGGGTCTGAAGTTGACTCACAGCAGCAACTCTAGTAGTTCCTCATCATTAATGCAGATGATGTCCAGGTCTTCACGCTTTGGGAGGATGAACATGCGTCAACTCATCTTGTCCTTGCTCTGCACGTAGGCTTGTTTAACGTCATGAGAGAAGATACGGAACCCCTTGATTGCAGCAAAGGAGAGGATCAGATGAATGGATGAATACCTTAACGTGGCGACGTTGTGTACCATGTAAGGTTTGTATTTGTCCTTATGTCCTTGAGAAATGTGTCCCGCCTTCTTCTTTTAGTCTCTGGCACCCACATTCTTCAGCGCAAGAACGAATCTTCCTCTCAGCATGTTAGCATCCTTTGGAAATTCCGCTCTGGGGATGACTTTCCACACTTTTTGTTCCTTTAGACCGCTAATCTCGGACACTTTCGCAGCCCTGAATTTAGAGTTGTTTCTGCGAGTATCACTTGGTGTCAGCACTTCAGTGATGTGCACACCGATGTAAGCAATGTTAAACATCTTGCGGTCCAGAGAATCTTGCACGCGCCTTTGGTCGCGTTCCACACTTTTTATTTCAGCAAGAACATCAAGGAAGTCTCCGGTTTCATCTGGACTGCATTCAGCAATGGAGTCATCATTTTGAAGAGGGTTTATCAAGCTGATAACCGCGGTTGTCCATCATCGGCTGAGAAGCTGTAGCATCGCCTCCTGCATCTCAGAGAAGAGGGGGCAGATCCCGGATCATAGGAGCATCGTTCTTCTCCCTGAAGTGCTTCATCTTGTCGAGTGACGCTCGAATAAAACGACCTCCGTTATCCAAAGTCAACATTTTACATTCCACATCACGCACGACGAGTGGTCCTACCCACCTAGCTGCAGGCATCTCTCTGTACATGAGTACTTCGTCTTCAATAGCATACGTAACATCAGCGGCCGCAGGTACGTTTCTGTTCAGAGCAGTACTGAGAAGGGCGTTTTGGGATATTTTCGTCATTTCCTTTCGTGCTTCGCTTAGTTCTCTCATCCGCTTGCTGTGATTGGGTAGGTCCTTTGGAATGAGCGGAATACGTGGACGAACACCAAACACCAAGAGCGAGGGCAAGAGTCCCGAAGAGCCCGGTGGTATCGTTAACAGCCTTGACTGATAACTGCTGAGCGAGACTGCGTCCGATGAGCGAGTAGTCAGCAGTGACCTTGTTATTGACTCGACGAAAGAAACAGTGATATCGTTCCCCTACCCCGAGCGCGTTATAACTTTCAACGCCAGAGGGTTGCTCCTTTATGCCAGCGGCTTGCACGAGGTTCTTCCATTCCAACGATTAGAACTGCCGCCCTTGGTCTACCGCAATGATGTCTGGGAAACAGACGTATGTAGAAACCTATATGCGCATGAAAGCATTCCATGTATCAGTGGTCGACTACCCCTTAAGGAACCGGGCGGCGCTGAAATTGGTGTCCTTATCAACTACGTGCAGCACAGTGCTCTTCTCAAGATTCATCAAGTCGATGCAGACTGTTCGATTGAATACGCATTAAACATCGGAAAGGGACGCCTTGAACCAGTGAGGAGCATCTGCTTCCCTCTGGCACACTTCGCAAGTTGCGGTTATGCGTTCCAGGTCCGCCATGAGTTCCGGGGACACAGATTCTGGGTCAGCTCTTCGTATCATCGCGTACAGTTTGCCTGGATGTGGATGGTGGAAATGCAGGACTATCTTACGAATCTCAGCAGAAGTAAAGAATAAAATGACACACCATTCTATGTAGACATACCCTCGCTTACGCACTAAAGGTAGCGTCCATCCATCGCATTTCGAGCGTACAGCGTCATCTGCAAAGTACACGATGATTCTTACCTTAGTGACGAGATCAAGGCCCAGGAGTAACGGCACGTGAACATCGACGACGTCGGCGGTGAATGAGAGAAAGAAATCATTGGAGACTGGAATTCGCATGGGTCTGTTTGGGCAATCCCCGGAGCTATTGAAGATAGACGCAGCCCGGTCCTAACCCTATAGGAGTTTAGCCGCGACTTTTTCGAAATAGCCACAACAACTAGGACTAAACTAATCAAGCCCGACTAGTTTCAAGAGATATGTCCACTATTAATAAAAGGAAGCAATAGACACCAATAGACAGAAAACCAACAGCACCAAAACCCAACAGCATATCCAACGACCACAAGGGAAAATGAACACCAGCAGCACAGGCAACAAACTACATCAAACAGAGAGACAAAAAATCACAACAACAGTAGCCACAAACAACGTTCAACATAGGGATGGTGTGCACTGGTTGGGGGGAGGGTGCGGCGATTGAGGAGGGTAGAGAGGGTGTGCAATTGCTAATACGGTGTGCAGTGGTTGAGGGGGGAAGAGGGTGCGGTGGATGAGTAAAGAAAATTACTAATTAGTGTCGTTGCCTTCGCAACGTTCGCAGACAGGCTTTCGACCGACCTGGTTCTTCGCGGGGCGCTCTTTCCGTCGGCGGAACAGAAGGCCGCAAAAGAGTTCTACGAGCGAAGCCACAGCGACTGGGGAGTCGTGGCAACCTCAGTCGGCCGAAAGAGCGGTCATATTTATTATTATCGCAGAGGTCCTAAAACTCGAGATACTGTACTTCAATTACACCTAACGACCTCGAAAAACGCAAGCGAGCAACACTGTAGTCTCCAGTCGCAACCATCTTCACAATAAATAATAAAAAGTACAGTAGGCTACCCTAACAACTCCTCCTACACTGTACTGTACTACAAAACAAAAAGCATTTCCCTGCAACTGTTATCAACACCAACCCGCCCTCAAACTGCAACCCGGGTGCAGTATACAGTTATTTCGATCACCTCAAACTAGGAGTCGGTAAACCCTTGCAATCCTCTCCATGTCGCGAAACAGACATACCTCTCCGCAACTAAGCACCAACCAGACAACTTTGAACCCTTCCACTCGCCAAAGGCTTCCATCGCCTCCCGTGCGTCGCATTCGCCTCGAAGATCAGTAGGTATTTAGGCCAGATAAATCCTTCGGGACTGACCCATCCACTGAGCCTGTAAAGGAGAAGGAATACGTTGGCATTGTCATCATCACAAAAACACTCCAGGAAACAGTAGGATGGCGAAAAATAAAAGAATCGCGGATACTTAAAAGCTAGAAGGTAGGTCGGGTCAAAGATCCACTGTGTGTATAACCGAGTTTGGGAACAATGAACGCAGTTGAGGTGACTTAGAGTGAAAATAAACCCCATGTTCCTTGTCCGCAAGAATTTACCAGTGAATAATTGGTTTTACAACGAAGCGACGAGAAGATCGAGGTGATGTCGCGAGCACTAGGATAGAATGGCATAAGGGTCCGATGGAGAGTACAAGGTCAGAATATACGTGTTCTCGCTGGCGAATAAAAGTCTGAGCTCTGGCTTTCCCGCACAAATAGGCAAATCTAAATTCCATGGGGTGCCTATTATTCATTAAACAAGGAAGTATAGAGAAGCATTACAAAAAGACATGAAACAGTAACTGTCATGGCCGAAATTCAGCAAGAGTAAACCTTCAGGTGGCTAGGACACAAGATGAAGAGAACTAGCCTCCTTGCGTGGATGGAGCGGCGGCAATGGCGACTGACGTATAAGATAAGCTAGTATTGGAGGTTTGCAACTTTCCAAACGCATCAAGAACGGGAATAGGTAGACCAAAGAATAGTCCACTTAGCGGCCGATTTTAACGTTGTTTTATGCGCCATCAGAATCAATTGCCCCACTTTAAACATAAGAGGCTCTGTCGCGGTTGAATCAACAACCACTTTCTACACATCTATTCTTCTTGATGTTGAGCTCAAATGGCGGAGGAGGCCAGAAGTTCCAACTCTCGGTGTGTATGAGAAGCGTTGGTTATGAATGCTACTTGGCCAGAGGGACCCGGGCGCGTAAATACTCGTAGCATCAGCTCAAATGGCGAAGCTCCCGCGGAAAGGCGACAGCGGCGGTATCCGTACAGGACAAGGGGTTATCACTCTTTCCAATCTATCCCTTGGCCGACAAACATCTTCTTAATGGCTTTTTTGATTGTTCGTACCATTATTTCAGCTCTACTAATAGACATTGGAGCATAAAAGAGAACAGTGGTCCAGGTAATTCCGTTTTTCTTCATGAAATCGGCGATGGCGGCAATGGTGAAGCAATCAGCGTTGTCGGAGATAATAGGCGTCGGGTACCAAAAGAGTGCATAACTTCGCTCTCTATGAACATGGCGGCTGTTGTGGCCGATGAGTCTGTGGCGGCCACTGTAATTGGCCAACCTTTCAAATCCTCGAAGGCGATGAGTAGATACTTCTTCCCTTCGATTGATATCGGTAGAGGTCCCGTGAATACGATTGAATAGATCTCGAAGATAATTGTCAATGGGATATTCAAAGTCGTGCGGTACGGCAGAGAGGGCCTCATTTTCTGGCACCTTTCTCAAATTTTCACGTAGTTGTGAATGTATCGGTGCATCAGTGGCCACCAATAACGGTCTGCGACACATTTTTTTGTCGCATCCTTGTCCCAGTGTCCAAAATCCCCATTAAAGGTCTTCAATTCGCGATCCTGTCCTTCGTAAACGGTACAGACCTTAGCCCGTTTCTGGTACCTAAACAGAGCTTTACTTCCCACATCATGAAAGTTTTAGCCATAAACTTAACCGAACGACGCTTTTCCTCATCACCAACTAGGATCTTCAAACCTGTCAAATGAAGGGTTACGTCTAGCAGGGAATATTCGATTGTGAGATTCTCTTCGGCAGCGGAAGAATTCAGGATGACAATTACGTCCCCTTTATCATTTTCAGAAGTAGGAGAGGATCTTGTAGCTACTGCCCGCGAGAATCAGTCGGCTGCCCCGTCGCCCGTGCATTGCCTGTACTCTACCTGTACTCATACTTCGCAAGCAAGTTCATCCAGCGCGCCGGTTTTCCGTGAATGTCGTTTTTCTTGAAGGCATAACGAAGGGATTGATGGTCCATCTTGTTAGTCCTGCTGATATTCACAAGGCAATTGATTAAGTGGATTCAACTATGAATTTAACTGGAATTTTTTGCTGAGCCATTCACATTTTTATGCATCTGAGGCTCATTTCCGTAGGAACTGTGTACCGGATCGACTGAGATCAAGAGAAATTTGCTACATTCAAGCATTTGTACACGCAGTTTCGTATCTTTTTACGAGTAATGACGACTGAAGTCGCCATTCAGAAGAGGAGATCAGCCGATAGGAACATTGAGAAGGTCTTCGAAGAGGGTTTCACATTGTGATTAGAAAACTGATCAATTTATCGCTTGGATAATGATGGTAATGATGTTACCAAGCGAGCAGATGGATTTTTTCGGTGGAAAGCATCGTGGATGGGGTATCAACGGGAACCGGTTTGGATCATGGACTTGAGGGCCAGGGGGATCTTTAGAATGATGTGAGACGACTGGAGACGCGTGAAGGGAGTTTTGTTGTTGGAGGGGATGAAGATGTACCGTTGATTAGCCTTAGAGCTCATCACGAAACTGGCGTAACCAGAGAGGAAAATTCTGTTTATGTTTCGAAGGGAATTGCACATAAGGCGGCAAGCAATGGAAATGATGAAATTAGACCTGGTCGCGTGAGCTCGGAGGCAAACAAATTACTACATACCAGACATAATATAATAAGTGTGCCTCTCCCTGGTCTTGCAGCAAGTGATTTGACTTCGAAAAACAAGAAGGAAATTGATCATAATCGACTTGGCCGCGTGGAATCGGAGCAAAATATTGTGTAGTCACGTGCTGTCCACTCACAAGACACCAAGGATATGGTTTCTCTTCCTGATGGTATAACCAGTGAGCTAATTCTACATGCTCAAGCTCAAGCTCATGGGATGCAATGGATATCGAAATTCAAGGCCGACAATAATGTAACCTGTATTCTCCCTTGAGAGTCAGATATCATTCATCAGATCGATGAACCGACAAGTCGCCCCAGGAAATTGATCAGATTTTTGCAGAGGAGATCAGATTTCAGAAAAAAATTGAAGCGCTGAGAGAGGACTTTTCTGGGATCAGGAAACAATTTCTGTTAATTGAGAAAGAGGCAAGGTTGTCCAAAGAATGGTACAAAAATGGCTTGCTGATAGGAACAGGAAATGCACGGAAGTAGGGTTTCGTGTTATTGCACGAAGTAGGGTTTCGTGTTACTCTGGAACAAGTGATTGGTTCAGTGATTTTTGAGGCAGCCAAGCGAGAAAGGATTAGGGAGCGTAGGAGGCGTTTTGAGGATTTCGCGGCGATGGAAAAGGTGTTCGAATAGAGGAGGATTGAAATGGAGCATGGGTGTAAACTGGAAGCGGACAAGCGGCAAAGGCAGCGCCTGATGCAGTTGCGACAGAAAATGGCCAATGCATTAATCTGTAAATTCCAAGTTTCGAAGGGATCTGCGCCGACCCGTACGTTTGGATTATGACTACTTTGTGAAAATAGTCCTCCAGTAATGAATGCATGAGGGGGAAGGATTAGGATTTGAAGAAGTGTATGTCCTCAGTAATATAAATTAAGGAACTGTTAAGTTTGAGGGCTATTTTGCCACTACATGAGGTCCTTCCCAAAGTCCAGGTAACAGAGAAGAAGGTGTAGTACAAGTTTCATCAATATATGGTAATGTTTTGTGCTCTTCTCGCTGCTTACATGTACACTGCGTTAGAAACTATTTGTCGGAGCGCGGAAACATAGAATCAAGGCAATATACAGCAGAGGAGTAATCGTCATCTGGTTCGTTGTTTGAAAAATCCTTGAACGAGTCGTTATGAGCGCCTCCTTGAAATAACAATTTCCGCGTCTTCTAAACCACATGTACCCAAGAACGGGGATGTAGTTTCAGTTGATTACTTCCAACACGATCAGATGAGGAATTTTGCAGTGCACATGACCTCTGTTCTCGGCTTTTATGTAAGCGTCGGGGAAGCGCGGTACGAAAACGATGAAATATGGACTTTTTTTACTTTCATTGCGCTTGGAGCAAAAAAATCTGCTGACGACGACTAGGAGAATTTTCTACAAACCGCAGCCTTTGATAGTTAAATCCGTCACGTTGGTTACGTTGGTTCACAAATCATCCCGGTCTAGTACTTGTTGGTGTATTTGAAGCTAGACGCAAAGAGTGAGAAGGCAATGGGTAATGTTGTCCTCAAAAAGTATCTGAAAGCCACAACCGATAACTATCAGGGATTCGTGAACAAACGCGACATTGAAGATGGTACGAGGAGAAAGATAGGCAGTTATCTCAAACATCTCCCCGATGACTTTGGGTTTCGTAACTACATCGAGGCGGCTCTATCGAAAGGCAGCTCTCAAGTTCCACCTATGAACAAAGCTCATTCTTGTGCTGTAAAGGAATGCTTGCACCTTCTGGCAGTTGAGAATTCGAGTACAGAGACACTTGAAGAGTATATGCTTCGTGATATAATCTTGGGAATTGTTGGACCAGACGGTACCGGGAGAAAAGCAACAGTCATGCACTTGATTGCGTGTTTATTGAATGGGGAGGCGTGTTGCAAGGAGATTATCAGAGTTGAGGAAGCGAGAGAGAAGTGGGATGGAAACAGGAGAGCCAGGTTTCGACCCACCTTCAATACCAATTCTGATGCCGACTCAAATGTCAAAAAGCTGCCGAATTTTCTCGTAGGTACAGAAGCAAAAAGTGCTACCAACGTCATTGAGGAGAAGTTTTTGCAGGGAATCGGTGCTATATGCGAGGTTTATAATGGGTTTCTGAAAGCTTTTGTACCGTTTTACCAGCAGTTCTGTGGGGATAAGATACGGAGAGGTCAAGCAGATGTGGATCCTTCGACTTCATTACATTCGAAGCGAGTGAAACGCAGTCCCGATGATGAAAGGGCTACGCCTTTCAGTTGCATCACGTTGGCTACTTTCGGGCCGTTGCCTCGATTGCTCAAGCATCCCTCTGGATTTTGATATGGTGATCGGCTGTCTGATACTTTTCATTTTGATGTTGTGATCTTTGAGGAAGCAAGTAAGGCAAGTAATCCAGAACTCTCCAGACTAATTGCTGGACTCCTCGCCGGTCAAAAATACATTCCAGTGTTCGCGTGGGACGGCAATGAATGGCAGGGGGACACAAGCTTATATGGCTTGAGGACTGCGTTGCTGAAATTAGCTGACTTATCGTTGATTGGAAAACTGGTTCCAGAAGGAGGGCGGTCTGATGGTACTAACAAAGTAAGTAAAGTTCCGTTCAACATCCAGTATCTTATGCATCCAGTAGTTAACGCAATTAGTAATGTGATCATTCTTAGGAATGTCTTGACAGCTGGTGTATTTGAGGGAGTCCAATTTCTCAGACAACAAGGGAGCCTGTCATTTGTGTATCCGACGCCTTGAGAATCGATTGGTACATGTTTCTTGATCTTATTTTCCTAACTTCTCCACACAAAGGCAAAGAGAGGACCAAAGGGATACATCTGAGAGCAGTATCCGTGAGGCTGAAATCGTGAAGATGGTTGTGGATACATACGCGAAGTACACAGATAGGGGTTATGGGAACATTTTGGTTGTTACCCCGTACGAAGAGCAAATAATTCTTATTCAGAGCTTGGTGAAAAACCAAGAGGTTGAGGTTACAACTGTGAAAGTGGTTGCGGGGAGGAAAAAGGATTTGACAATCTACTCCGATGGGAAGAATCGAACCAATGTAGGTCAGTCAGGGTTGACATCGCAAAGCATTATTTGCGATCCACTAAAATTTTACATCGGAATGACGAGGGCTAAACGTAATCTGGTACTCGTTTTGGACACAATGATTCTTTCAAATGCGAGTAAGCATTGGCAGAAGGGATTTCGGTTTATGGCTTTTAAGGATTACTAAACAGTGATCGAAGTGGATTCGGTTAGTGTGTTTTTCTCCTTACATGTCTATTTGTCTCAATGGAACTTCTACCGTAGAATTATGATAGAGATTTTTTAATTTTAAACTGACTAATTGTGACTCAGAACGTCACGGTGAGTCCGTTTAGATCGGTAGCACCAAGTTACCAGATCCCTTGCGCCAACACTTTGCAGGTCTTCATCTCTTATGGGAGCGAAGTAATTATTCAATTCTGTGTCTCCTTTAAAATTGAGTATTAAATTCTGTTCCTCCTTTAGAATTAATGAATATGTAAACAGAAATTCATCGGTTGCACAATCAAGGATAAAGACATGAATTATACAGAGAGGAGAACTCGGAATCGCTGCCCTCCTTGGCGAGGGGAAGGAAGAGAGGGGAAATAAAGGCAGCGAGTCCGATTTACGGGAAGTCTCTTCTGTTCTACCACTACAACTTATTTCCAATCCCTTCCCTTCGACCAAAAGAACCCCGCCTGTATCTCCATTTCTTGGCTTTCTTTGGTCCGTTTCTTTAGCTTGCGGGCAGCTGTGGAGGTCCACTTTCCAAATAAGAAACACTACTTTGTCCTCCTGACGTCCTCAAAGGCATGTTACTGCTATGTTTATAAGGCCCATAAACAGTGCTCTCAATAAGCCTCCCGGACGGTACCGGCTCCTGCAAAGCCAACTGAAACAGCAGTGGGCGATTATGACTTGAAGAGTAGGCGCGGGGGGAAGGTGTTGATGATGAAAGTCTCCGGGGGGATACCGCCGAAGGGCTATTTACATTTGAATATTTCAAATACCCGCAGCAAATCATACTGATATTCAAGGCCCCTCTTTTGTCGCAGATGTAGGGAGGAGATTTTGACATTTTATTTCAAAATAATGTTTCGGTTTTGTGGAAAATCTTATTTTCAACTGCAACTCTTGTTATTAATTAGCTTTAAGCTCCTGGTTCTTGTGACCCAGGAGAAAAAGCGACATCGAATAAGCTGCACCTCCCAATCCTTGCAACCAAGGAGACAAAATCGCATGTACAACCTTTTTGACACTTTCTCTTCATGAAACCAGGGAGAATCACTCCATTAACGCTGATTCGGAACTCAATATTCATCTAATCGTGCTAAAAATACCAAATTATTCAATTTGGGTCACATGAGCTGAGGTTGCCACTTCCTCATAAATGTTTTGCCATTCAAGAAAAAATCATGTTTTATTTCGAGTTGTGTGGATCTTTGACACTGCGCAGTGGCACTGTGGCTCGCACCCGAACGAATACCAAATTCTATCATTACTCTATCAATACTCTGCGAGGAAAGCCGTGATGTATTCCGACTAAAATGTTCCAGAGGAACACGGGGGGTTCAGTATGGCGTATGTAACAATTCATTACCTTACCCATCCAACAACATATGACCTCACTGAAGTATCTATGGTTCAGTGCAATGTAAATATGCCCATTTTGAGGGTATCGGAAGGCAAATATGTGCTTACAGATGCTGTTTCAAGGCGATTTGAAGAGTGTGTTACATTTAGGGATCAGTAGCGCATCCATGGACGCTTCGCTTCGGGCATTTTCCTGCCTTTTCCTCATTTCTTTCGCTGCCATAGACCCCCAGTACCTAAGAAGTGATGACGTAGACTTCAGAAGGAGCTCTGCATATTTCCCCTTCAGAAACACTGTTTCGGCTCCCTCTTTGGTGTTCCATTTCTTTTGCGTGGTAATTCTTCAATAAGTGCCGTCACCAACGCATAAATTCTAGCCAAAAACATTATGCTTACCTCTTCGTCAAAGACTATGATTACGGGAGAGAAAGCCTTCGTACCCAGATGAACAGGTTCATTATTGAGCAGAAAGTCTACTCCATCCATTTCTCGGTATTCCATGTCCTCTGAACTGTCCGCACAAATCTCGTTACAAGTTTTATGTCTCCACCAAGAAGTCGGCATATCGCATTTGAAATCATTGGGTTGTGAACTGCACTTAAAAAGCTTCAATATCGCCTCATCGAACTGCTTTTCGCGCTATTCCTTATACTTGACGTCCGATGATCGAGTTGATTAGGTTCCATGAATGAGAGGATAGCCAAGTTACTGGAAGGAAATAGCCTTCAGAGTCTTTTTCCTACTCCCAACATATCTGTACAACTAACCCTCAGCCTGTTCTTCAGCGTGTTACTTGACGCGGCCATTTTTCAAATCCTCAACACAACCTGATTATCAAAGCGAGTGTCATTCTCGAGCGATCTCAAGCAACGCTTTCCAAGTGCTGTGTTGTAAATATCGGAGTCTGCAAAACAAAAGTCTCCAGCAAAAGCAAGATCCACTGAGTAGAGTTGTACGCTCTAACGACCTATTTTCCATCCTCCATCCTCCATCTCGTCCACTCTGTTGAATATGGCTCCCGACACACATATAAAGACGTCCACTTTCTCACTGAAAGTTCTGTCATCAGTTTCCTTCAGAAGCACGGTACGGCCTCGCCAGTCTCACTGCCTCTCCAATGAAACAAAGACATCGTTCGGGAACCACCTCTCCTCCGTATCCAAACGTTGGTACCCGGATAGTACAGTTTATGTTACTACCTATTGTAGAAAATTCGACATTTGCTCGTAGAGAGCCAGCAATACGAGAAGTCGTTCACCTTCAACCTCTTTTTTTAAAGCCATATACGGAGTTTCGTACGCCTGTGAATCAACCTCTGGACACCTTAATATTCCCACCATCTCAAGTCTTTGAAGGATTTTTCGTAGAACTATGCACAGGCTCCAGCTAACTCCCTAATGACGCATTAAAAGCTTTTTTCATATCCAAAGTAGCTTTGAGAAGCCCAATTGTCTTGTGAAATTGTCTCATCTTCTGGTTAGTCCTGGAAAGCTCTTTCATCGTGTCTTTCAACTGCTGCCGAACTAAGTCAGGCTCAATAAACGTCCTTCTTTCTTCAATAATAATCGGCTTTTCTACTCGCTTACGGAATCCATTTGCTGTAACTACGCTTTTTCCTTGAATTTTGCTACACTTCCTCCTTCATCACGGGACCTCGGAGAGCTAATCTTCATATCCATGTCATCCTTCGATTATCCAATGAAATCATCCTCATCAACTTCGTCGAATGTTGATTTTAAGCGGATACTGTTGTGACGGACTCTCATAACCAACCTCAGGTTCTATCACATCAATTTCCAAATCTTTTTCCACGCTGTCGTCATGGTTGAGGGTTCAATTAGACGAGTGGTCATCTTCACTGTCGCACGAGCGTTTTCAGACTTCTAATCGAGCTCTTCGTCGTATTCTTCATCAGTGTCCGACGGAAGCGTTCGCTTTGGCTCTCTGCTTTTCTTTTCGACCTCATGATCATGGTCTAAATCCGAAATTTAATTATAACTCTGTTCTGTGTCCGACGAAGAATTGCGGCGTTCATTACATGCGGCATCTCGAGTGTTTTCTCTTGGCTTCTTGCCTTCGGTAGGCAGATATGCAAAATCAGAGTTTGAAACCGGGACATTGTCACCCTCCGATACTTGGGCGGTGCCACTGGACTTGAGTGCCTCGACTGACAACTTGAGCTGACTGATCTTGAGAAGTTTTGCTTCTTATCCCTGTTCGAGGACGTGCGGGGCTGCACGCGAGTAGAGAGAGAACTCGAATACTTGCGAAGTAGGCTAGAATGCGGGGAGTTGACGCTTCTTTTGGCAAGTCGCAAAGACTTGCGAAGAGGTGTTGAGCTACTTGGCACAGCGCGCGCTTCCCGTTTCTTCTGCTCTCCCGCCATGAGAAAACAAAAAGGAAGTAATGAAAATAAAAATGCGGTAAATAGGAGAGATTAGATCTCTGAAAGGAACGAGCTAGTAGGGGACACTTTCGACGGTAGATGTTTCAGTGCTTAGTTTTTGGTAGCTTATCAGCCACTGCCTTGCAAGTGAGGTCTACAAGGGACTCAACGTCAAGTAAATCAGCAGATATCATGAGACGGAATATAGTCCAATTGTCAACATCCAAGAACCTCTTCTCCCACCGACAAATTGCACCCACGCTCACCTCGTTCAATTCCTGAAAGCGTTGAAATTTGCAAAAGTCAATGATTTTTGTGAGGACGGAGGACTCGACGTCGCATATCGGAATCTCTTTGCCATCGATATCATCGATGTCTTCGAGCATTCTTCTGACGAAATTGATCTGCATGGCGACATCTTTGTCAACCTCGAAAGCTTCACCTTCCTTGCTTGTGAGCTTGACGGTAACCGAACTGGTATCATTGGATCGAGTGGCCGGCATTATTGACTGGCTTGGTTGTGACCGAGAAGTATCGTCGAAAATGTTACCGAGTTGGCAGTTCTTTAGAATACGGCCTTGCTCAGTTTTGGCGTCTGGTAGGAACGACGTTGAAGATGCTCCTGTATCGTTAGTGTTTGGACCTAGGCGGCGGCGGGAGTTTGAGGGTCGGGGCGATTCTTGCGGGAAGGGTCATTCCCGGACAGGGCTAATCCCAATTGATAAGCGTGATACCTCAGAAATGAGGCGGTCGCGAACACAATTGTGGCGCCGAATGGAGCCGTCGGCGCAGGGACAGACAGAGTTGTGGTGTCCGTTGGAATCCAGGGTGGGGACAGGGCGGAAGTGGGCGGCTGCGCATAGGTGCACGGTTGTGTGCCAGAGAAGATGGTGACACCAAGATGGAGGCAAACCATGGTTCGCCAGACTTCAGGAGCGGCCCGGGTACCGAGATGGCTCTGCGGGAGGTTGTGAAAGGGACGGCAGGCGTGGGAAGAAGCTGGAAGCTAGGCGGCGGAGTAGCCGGGAGCCTTCGTGGGAGGAAAGGTCGACGGAAGAGGGAAGTTTGACGCGAAGTGCCTTTGAGATCTCAGCAGTAGCGGTTGTTAGGAAGTCAGACAGGCCGCGGGAAGAAGACGCGCGGAGGCAAGCAAGGACGGCGGGGGGAGAAACTGTCGGGAAGGCTGTATTTGGCCCGGATAGAGGCGAGAGACGTTGAGATCAAGGGCGAGACGTCGAAGCAATCACCGAGGAGGCGCAGAAGTGGGTAGGAGGAGAAAACAGAGCCAGCGTGCCATGGCTTTGCGGTGGTTTCGGTTAGGGGCAGACCGAGCCCTCCCATACGGAGTGGAAGCTAGACGGTGAGCCAGGAACTGTCTGGGAGACTACGGTGCATGTCTTCGAACACCCTTCGCATTCCAGAGTCAAAGGTTTGGGCTCCGGAAAGAGTGAGAAGGCTATGAGTGTCGGAGATGCGTTTGTAAGAAGATGGAATTGGCTTAAGCCAAGCGAATCATGGACTAGAAAAAGTTCTCCGGGTACAGAAGAGTGTGAAATGAAGCGACGCAACCTGGCGTATATCATTAAAAAGTACGGAAGAGGACAAAGAGAGACTAACTTAACAGTAATACCTGAGCAAGCCTATTATGGCCAGATGGAATCGTACTTTGCCCACCTTCGAGCACCTTTCGCATATCGTAGTCGACGCCTTGGCCCCCGTAGACTGTGAGATGAAGTCCTGAGTAATTATTTCCAGAGCCGGAGCGAAGATGAGCGGTCTTTCAAAGAAGAGATACCCAATTATTTCACACCATCCAGAGGGAGAAGCACCTCAGCTCATTTGTAAACAGTGAACTCTGCACGAATTTCCTCGGTGCTCTTACCTCTTAGCTTATCAGCCACTGCCTTGCAAGTGAGGTCTACAAGGGACTCAACGTCAAGTAAATCAGCAGATATCATGAGACGGAATATAGTCCAATTGTCAACATCCAAGAACCTCTTCTCCCACCGACAAATTGCACCCACGCTCACCTCGTTCAATTCCTGAAAGCGTTGAAATTTGCAAAAGTCAATGATTTTTGTGAGGACGGAGGACTCGACGTCGCATATCGGAATCTCTTTGCCATCGATATCATCGATGTCTTCGAGCATTCTTCTGACGAAATTGATCTGCATGGCGACATCTTTGTCAACCTCGAAAGCTTCACCTTCCTTGCTTGTGAGCTTGACGGTAACCGAACTGGTATCATTGGATCGAGTGGCCGGCATTATTGACTGGCTTGGTTGTGACCGAGAAGTATCGTCGAAAATGTTACCGAGTTGGCAGTTCTTTAGAATACGGCCTTGCTCAGTTTTGGCGTCTGGTAGGAACGACGTTGAAGATGCTCCTGTATCGTTAGTGTTTGGACCTAGGCGGCGGCGGGAGTTTGAGGGTCGGGGCGATTCTTGCGGGAAGGGTCATTCCCGGACAGGGCTAATCCCAATTGATAAGCGTGATACCTCAGAAATGAGGCGGTCGCGAACACAATTGTGGCGCCGAATGGAGCCGTCGGCGCAGGGACAGACAGAGTTGTGGTGTCCGTTGGAATCCAGGGTGGGGACAGGGCGGAAGTGGGCGGCTGCGCATAGGTGCACGGTTGTGTGCCAGAGAAGATGGTGACACCAAGATGGAGGCAAACCATGGTTCGCCAGACTTCAGGAGCGGCCCGGGTACCGAGATGGCTCTGCGGGAGGTTGTGAAAGGGACGGCAGGCGTGGGAAGAAGCTGGAAGCTAGGCGGCG
Source organism: Kappaphycus alvarezii (assembly GCA_002205965.3). Classification (NCBI taxonomy): domain Eukaryota; phylum Rhodophyta; class Florideophyceae; order Gigartinales; family Solieriaceae; genus Kappaphycus; species Kappaphycus alvarezii. Next base: position 106,196 of record NADL03000857.1, read on the forward strand.
GAGTAGCCGGGAGCCTTCGTGGGAGGAAAGGTCGACGGAAGAGGGAAGTTTGACGCGAAGTGCCTTTGAGATCTCAGCAGTAGCGGTTGTTAGGAAGTCAGACAGGCCGCGGGAAGAAGACGCGCGGAGGCAAGCAAGGACGGCGGGGGGGAGAAACTGTCGGGAAGGCTGTATTTGGCCCGGATAGAGGCGAGAGACGTTGAGATCAAGGGCGAGACGTCGAAGCAATCACCGAGGAGGCGCAGAAGTGGGTAGGAGGAGAAAACAGAGCCAGCGTGCCATGGCTTTGCGGTGGTTTCGGTTAGGGGCAGACCGAGCCCTCCCATACGGAGTGGAAGCTAGACGGTGAGCCAGGAACTGTCTGGGAGACTACGGTGCATGTCTTCGAACACCCTTCGCATTCCAGAGTCAAAGGTTTGGGCTCCGGAAAGAGTGAGAAGGCTATGAGTGTCGGAGATGCGTTTGTAAGAAGATGGAATTGGCTTAAGCCAAGCGAATCATGGACTAGAAAAAGTTCTCCGGGTACAGAAGAGTGTGAAATGAAGCGACGCAACCTGGCGTATATCATTAAAAAGTACGGAAGAGGACAAAGAGAGACTAACTTAACAGTAATACCTGAGCAAGCCTATTATGGCCAGATGGAATCGTACTTTGCCCACCTTCGAGCACCTTTCGCATATCGTAGTCGACGCCTTGGCCCCCGTAGACTGTGAGATGAAGTCCTGAGTAATTATTTCCAGAGCCGGAGCGAAGATGAGCGGTCTTTCAAAGAAGAGATACCCAATTATTTCACACCATCCAGAGGGAGAAGCACCTCAGCTCATTTGTAAACAGTGAACTCTGCACGAATTTCCTCGGTGCTCTTACCTCTTAGCTTATCAGCCACTGCCTTGCAAGTGAGGTCTACAAGGGACTCAACGTCAAGTAAATCAGCAGATATCATGAGACGGAATATAGTCCAATTGTCAACATCCAAGAACCTCTTCTCCCACCGACAAATTGCACCCACGCTCACCTCGTTCAATTCCTGAAAGCGTTGAAATTTGCAAAAGTCAATGATTTTTGTGAGGACGGAGGACTCGACGTCGCATATCGGAATCTCTTTGCCATCGATATCATCGATGTCTTCGAGCATTCTTCTGACGAAATTGATCTGCATGGCGACATCTTTGTCAACCTCGAAAGCTTCACCTTCCTTGCTTGTGAGCTTGACGGTAACCGAACTGGTATCATTGGATCGAGTGGCCGGCATTATTGACTGGCTTGGTTGTGACCGAGAAGTATCGTCGAAAATGTTACCGAGTTGGCAGTTCTTTAGAATACGGCCTTGCTCAGTTTTGGCGTCTGGTAGGAACGACGTTGAAGATGCTCCTGTATCGTTAGTGTTTGGACCTAGGCGGCGGCGGGAGTTTGAGGGTCGGGGCGATTCTTGCGGGAAGGTTCATTCCCGGACAGGGCTAATCCCAATTGATAAGCGTGATACCTCAGAAATGAGGCGGTCGCGAACACAATTGTGGCGCCGAATGGAGCCGTCGGCGCAGGGACAGACAGAGTTGTGGTGTCCGTTGGAATCCAGGGTGGGGACAGGGCGGAAGTGGGCGGCTGCGCATAGGTGCACGGTTGTGTGCCAGAGAAGATGGTGACACCAAGATGGAGGCAAACCATGGTTCGCCAGACTTCAGGAGCGGCCCGGGTACCGAGATGGCTCTGCGGAAGGTTGTGAAAGGGACGGCAGGCGTGGGAAGAAGCTGGAAGCTAGGCGGCGGAGTAGCCGGGAGCCTTCGTGGGAGGAAAGGTCGACGGAAGAGGGAAGTTTGACGCGAAGTGCCTTTGAGATCTCAGCAGTAGCGGTTGTTAGGAAGTCAGACAGGCCGCGGGAAGAAGACGCGCGGAGGCAAGCAAGGACGGCGGGGGGGAGAAACTGTCGGGAAGGCTGTATTTGGCCCGGATAGAGGCGAGAGACGTTGAGATCAAGGGCGAGACGTCGAAGCAATCACCGAGGAGGCGCAGAAGTGGGTAGGAGGAGAAAACAGAGCCAGCGTGCCATGGCTTTGCGGTGGTTTCGGTTAGGGGCAGACCGAGCCCTCCCATACGGAGTGGAAGCTAGACGGTGAGCCAGGAACTGTCTGGGAGACTACGGTGCATGTCTTCGAACACCCTTCGCATTCCAGAGTCAAAGGTTTGGGCTCCGGAAAGAGTGAGAAGGCTATGAGTGTCGGAGATGCGTTTGTAAGAAGATGGAATTGGCTTAAGCCAAGCGAATCATGGACTAGAAAAAGTTCTCCGGGTACAGAAGAGTGTGAAATGAAGCGACGCAACCTGGCGTATATCATTAAAAAGTACGGAAGAGGACAAAGAGAGACTAACTTAACAGTAATACCTGAGCAAGCCTATTATGGCCAGATGGAATCGTACTTTGCCCACCTTCGAGCACCTTTCGCATATCGTAGTCGACGCCTTGGCCCCCGTAGACTGTGAGATGAAGTCCTGAGTAATTATTTCCAGAGCCGGAGCGAAGATGAGCGGTCTTTCAAAGAAGAGATACCCAATTATTTCACACCATCCAGAGGGAGAAGCACCTCAGCTCATTTGTAAACAGTGAACTCTGCACGAATTTCCTCGGTGCTCTTACCTCTTAGCTTATCAGCCACTGCCTTGCAAGTGAGGTCTACAAGGGACTCAACGTCAAGTAAATCAGCAGATATCATGAGACGGAATATAGTCCAATTGTCAACATCCAAGAACCTCTTCTCCCACCGACAAATTGCACCCACGCTCACCTCGTTCAATTCCTGAAAGCGTTGAAATTTGCAAAAGTCAATGATTTTTGTGAGGACGGAGGACTCGACGTCGCATATCGGAATCTCTTTGCCATCGATATCATCGATGTCTTCGAGCATTCTTCTGACGAAATTGATCTGCATGGCGACATCTTTGTCAACCTCGAAAGCTTCACCTTCCTTGCTTGTGAGCTTGACGGTAACCGAACTGGTATCATTGGATCGAGTGGCCGGCATTATTGACTGGCTTGGTTGTGACCGAGAAGTATCGTCGAAAATGTTACCGAGTTGGCAGTTCTTTAGAATACGGCCTTGCTCAGTTTTGGCGTCTGGTAGGAACGACGTTGAAGATGCTCCTGTATCGTTAGTGTTTGGACCTAGAAAAGCACGTTCGAAAGAAGGATGAGGCAAGGAACTTCCAGAGCCGCCGCCGTCTGAAAATCTTTTCATTGGCAATCTACACTGAATTGTACGGTACATTTGAATGTAAGCTTATACGTACAGTAGGACGCCTTACCATTACATCACTCGTAGTAGACCAACCCCAACCCAATTCACCCGAACGTCAGTGGTTACCCTACTTACAGTAGTCCTCGTCTGCGATTGCTGTTATCAGGAAAATACAGTATACCAACCCATTCAGGTAAATCCCAAACACCCGAACTTGTTGCTGTTATCAGCCCCGGTCTGCCATCTCGTTCTTATACTCGGTCCCCGGCGAAAGGCTCCAGTCTGCGATCACAACTGAGCTCATGCTATCGAAGTCCGATAGCTTGTTCTCGTCCGCGGCAGCCCACGACCGAGCACGGCTCTTCCCCGTGCGCACATCCTCCGCATCGTCTGTTTTCTCTTCGCTTTCTCACCCCCACCGCGGTACGTACATGTCCTCTTCTGCCTGGAAAGTCGCTCTGGCTCTACGTCTCGGCATCGCGCCATTCCCTGGATCTACTCGCTGTGCGGTCTGCTCCCGCCGCTCGGCCGACATCGCACCCGTCTTAGATCCAAGTGGTCAACACGCATTGACCTGCAAGTACGAAGACGGAATGACTCGTCGTCACCACATCCTCCGCAACGTTCTTGCTCGCTACTGCAAGGAAATTGGGATCGTCGCCCTCGTCGAACATCCGCTCCTCTACCAGGTTCCCAACTCGTCTGGTCATTTAGAGTCCCCCGTGCTACGAATGGACATTTACATACCCTCTGCATACGGGCTTCACAGTACCGATATCGCCGTCGACGTTACTGTTGCCCACCCCTCCGCACGCCGCCACATTTCGCCAAGTACGGTTACTGCCGGCGCCGCCGCGACACTCGCAGAGCGCGAGAAACATCGTCATTACGGCACTTACTGCAACCGAAACGATATCCTCCTCTCCCCCGTCGGGATTGATATCTATGGCGCCTTGGGCGACGACGGCAAGGGTTTTTTCCGCCGCCTTGCTTCCTTCGCTGCTTCCCGTCGCGGTTCCTCCCCTCAACAGGAGCCCCTCGACGTCGTCACCCGTTTTGCATTTAGTCTCCCAATAATGCAGGCGCGACAGGTTTCTACCCGCCGCCCGCATCCGTAGTTAATTTATGAATACCCTCCGCACGCCTCTGTGCGACATTGTACAACCCATAAAGATCTACGACCACGTTATCAGAAAAATTAAGTAAACTAACCCATCTACCCCACCAACCCATTTAACCCAATTTACCTCTATCGCGGTATTTGCCTTTATCAAGGAAATTAAGTGTACCGTACCACCCATCTTACCCAAACATTGAAGTAAACCAACCCATTTAACCCAATTCAACGGTGTACAGAAAGTGAATTTACAGTACACCGTACAATGTCCAACGCGACATGCCTGCTCGCCGGCATTGAGCCGGCCCTGTAAGGAAGGTCATGTACTGTAGTGTTACCTATCAGCGACGACTTATCCCGCATAACGCATTAGCCGCCTGGATATAAGCGACCACATCTTCCATGCATTAAAATAACCCAAAAATTTCCCCCGTACACTACTAAAGTCTTGCAGTAGACGCACCTCCCATATCTCCTAATGGGGGGAATGATGGGGTAGTTTACTTCGTCGTCTGACACTTTTCGCGAGGGAATCCAAGCGGAGTTGGACCAGAGGACAGGAGAAAACAGAATCGGGTCTGCGCCTCAGTGGCCATGAGGGTACTGGAGACGTACGAAAAGGTTCGGGGGATTTTGATGCACAGGCACGCCGCGGCAGCCGTCATGTCCCACGTGGCCTGCTTGATGGCTGGCCTGAAGGTAGCATTTTAGGGAGCGTAGTTCCTTCCTCATTACTGTGTCGGTATACCCTCTCTGAGTCGATTGTGATTGTCTGGAAAATCATGGGAGAGATCGGATATATCTTCCAAAAGGAGGGAAAAGGTTTGGGTAATTTACTCTTGGAAGATATATTACTGTGTCATTATAACCTCTTTGAGTCGATTGTGGTTGTCTGGAAAACCATGGTGGAGATCGGATATATCTTCCAAATGGAGGGAAAACGGGTGTTACACTCTTGGAATGGATATCAGACGTATCCCATGGTTTTCCAGACAACCAAAATCGACTCAAAGAAGGCACAATCGACTCAAAAAGGGTATACCGACACCGTAATGGGGAAGGAACTACGCTCCCTAAAATGCTACCTTCAGGCCAGCCATCAAGCAGGCCGCATTGGACATGACGGCTGCTGCAGCGTGCCTTTGCATCAAAACCCCCCGAACCTTTCCGTACGTCGCCAGTGCCCTCACAGCCACATTCCTTGCCACGTCATTTAACACTGGAGCGGAGAATGTCTGGATAAGTTTACTGCGATTGGAAAATAGGGTGAAATTTCCTCTAGCCTGTGCAATATGGCGGCGACAAAGAAAACGCCACGGTAACAATGAGCGTGCTATGGAATGGCGGCTAAAAAGTTGCTGCGAACTTTGTCAGCATATATGGGGCGTTTGAAGCAACCTTTATTGCAGAATGCGATTGTAACGTTTCGCGTCTTTCGAATAGTTACTCAGGCACAGGCCGATGTCCCCCGTTGCCGTAGAAAGAGGTAAAGTAGGGAGCGCACAAAGAGTTTTCAAAGCGTAGCGAGTGTCCTTCTTAAGGTCTGGGGCCTCGACACCGCTGCTGCCTTTATTTTGAATCTCACCCAAGCAGGTACATCACTCTGTACACTCACAGTCGGCACCGCCCGTATCACGAGACGGCGGCGTACTATAAGCTTGAATCACCTGATGTGCGCAAATTCGCACACGAAAAAAATCTAGATGAGGACCATGATTGTATACAGTATCGGAATTAGGAAGATATTTCTACAGTTTTTGAATTTGCAAGATATTTTTAATTTGGGTGAGTGTGGCAAATTCATCGGTTGATTTTTTTCATTTTAGGACACGCTGTCATAGTAGATGTCAGTACAGTTCCAGGTTGTGGGTGATACTACGAGTGACTCTGAAAGGTCTATATAATGGCCACATCAATTCCCACCCCTGGCCGATGGGTGGCAGGCATGGGTATGGCACCTAGATATTTACGTTGAGGAAATATCTTCTAATAGTCTCTCTGATTCACACGATTCCCGTGAATGCATTTTATGGTTATTAGTATGTTTGTTTGAGACTTTTGGGGTAGCCAAAAGTCTATATAAGCCGAGTAAACTGCTTCCTTTAGTGGAGGTCAAGCAAGTTGGCGGACAACTTCAAGCCCAGTCCCAAATAGTTAGGAAGTTGAAAGTCAACTTCAGTCCCAAGAAAACTTTTTCTTACGCTGGTCACAGAGCGTCAGTGGTAGACCCTGGCCCTTTTATACTTGCTTGTAGCTTCCTCAACTCTCTTCTATATACACTCCCTTTTGTTCGTTCAACAATACCACGGTAGCACTTTTGTCGCTCGAAACAGCTCCTTCTCGGGGTAATTGGTTCTGAGAATCTCTTTCCCTGCCGATTTATCCCTATCAATGGGTTTATCACAATTGCAAGATTGAGACTGGGAAAAGGGGGAAGAGAAGTGTCAAAATTGTGCAAATCAGAAAGTAAGAATGCTGATTATTTCCTTTTACCGCGTTCTAGCATTGACCACTGCCTAACAGTGGTCCTTCATTACCCCAATAGACTGTGTTCTAGTCTCCTAGACTGCCCTTCTTCATCCGTTATTCTGCCACGCTCGGCTCTTGCGCCGCATTAGACGCGGGCGCCAGGCACTTATGTCCTCGCGCGTCTCGTGGATCGCGCACTTCCGTCTACGGGCTCTAGTTGCATCGGCTAGGATATGGCCTTCTCAAGTGGTAGTTTCTTCCGTGCCGTGAAGGCTCCTACCCTAGACCAAGTACCGCAACGCTCAGTGCACCCTGCCGCACTCAGGCCTGGCGATTATCCCGCCAGCATGGGAGGGTTCCGGAGCCAAACAGTCCTGCTGGTCGTACCCAGGGCCGTTCCTCTGGAACAGTTCTTTTCGCCGCCGTCGCTTTCTGTAGTTATCGCGCTTAAAGCGGAAGTTTTTCAAGCGATTAAACCCATGGCTCGCCGCGGTTGTGATGGAAGATTTTTTCTTCCCCCCTTCTGCTGGACATCGCACTACCTCCACAACGCCCAAGACAGCACTTTGCTGCTCTTCACTTGGCCATCTGTCTGAAGTCTCAAGTGAGTGCGAGTAATCCAAGGGTCAAAAATCCGTGTCTACCCAACCCCTCAATCCCGTCACCGTCTGGTGATGAGCAGCCCCTATCTTCCGTGGAAGCCGCCCCTATCATAAACGCCCCCGAAGGCGTCTATGGGCAGACATCAACTGGGCCCGCGGGTGAGGTTATTACGAGGACGGAAATGGCCACCGGTCTGGCTCTTATGGGGCCGTACGGACCCATTCACCTCTGGGTGCCTTTGACATGGACATATTGGTCTGACTTCAACTCTGAAGACGGCGACGGCGTCGATGACGCAGTTGACCAAGCAGAGGAGCTGGACATTGCCGAGGCGGTGGTTCAGTAAGTAGCGATCGCTAGTGGCGATCTGCCGCACATGTTAACTCCTGTTTACGACGTAATAACTATCTGCATAACTGCAGAAAGTAGCTGTACGTATATAATGTTAACCACCAAAACTTTTATCCCTCCCCGAGCAAGAAGGGGAGCCGACAAGCAAATTAGCCACATTGAAGGTTCCTGCCAATTCAGAGACCCAGTTTAAGAGATTACCTTACACAATAGAAATAATACTTATGTATGCCCCTTTAGACAGCACTTACTCTAAATAAATAAAGCCCAACGCTTTGACTCCCTTAGAAAACTAGCGCTGTCGCCAGTCGCGCATTGGAACGGGTTCCGGTAGTAAATTGGATCATTTATTTGAGAAATATTGAATGGATTCATTACTACCAGGACTTACCGGTGAGGGTGAAGAATAAGAAGAAGACTTTAACAAGCAAGAAACGGGGCACTGATCGGCTCTCAAAACGGGAAAAATCTATCCGAGCCAGGAGCTGTTTAGTAGTCGTCGGGTGATCGCGACAGAAGTTAGTTTTTGTATAAGCGAACTGATAATCGTGAATTAGAGAGCGCGCTCGAAGGCAGGGCTACTGCCTTTCCGTAGAGCGATGTGATAGGGGTAAATCTTCGGGAGAAGAGGTACTCAGAACCAACTACCACAAGAAGAAGGTGCTGCAAGCGAAATAAGTGCTACCGTGTTATAGTTGAACGAACAAAGAGGGGTCTATATGGAAGAGATTTGAGAGGGCTACTAGCAAGTGTAGAAGGGGCAGGGTCTACCAATGATGCTCTGCGACCTGCGTAGGAAAAATGTTTCCTAGGTTCAGAGTTGACTCTCAACTTCGTACTACTCGGGACTTGACTGAAAGATGTCTGCCAACTTGCTTGACCTTTACAAGAGGAAGCAGTTTACTCGGCTTATATAGACTTTTGGCTACCCCTAAAGTTTTAAACAAACATACTAATAACCATAAAATACATTCAAGGGAATCGTGTGAACCAGAGAGACTATTAGAAGATATTTCTTCAAAGTAAATATCTAGGTGCCATACCATGCCAGCCACCCTTTAGCCAGTGGTGGGAATTAATGTGGACATTTTATAGTCCTTTCAGAGTCACTCGTAGTATCACCCAGAACCTGGAACTGTATTGACATCTATTATGACAGCGTGTCCTAAAATAAAAAAAATCAAGCGATGAATTTGCCATACTCATCCAAATTAAAAATTTCTTGCAAATTCCAAAATTGTAAAAATACCTTCCAAATTCCGATACTGCATACAATTTGGACCTCTTCTAGATCTTTTCGCGTGGGAATTTGGCGCACATCACGATGGATTCAGCAATTCTAGACAGACCTCGGTTGGCACCGGGACCGGCAGACCCGTATTTATCGAAATCCATAGGGTGGAAGTCGATACGTAGTTCGGCGCAGAGGTGGTCATAGCGGAGATATTTCGCGCACTCGGATGCAGTTAGGGCAGCGAGGGGCGTGTGGATCCGCTGTTGGGCGTATGGAGCGGAGTGGGGGCTGCTCATAGTGACGTCGTAGCCCTGCGAGACGGGATAGAACTGGACATCATTGATGAGATGTCGAGGCGGCGGCGGGAGTTTGAGGGTCGGGGCAATTCTTGCGGGAAGGTTCATTCCGGACAGGGCTAATCCCAATTGATAAGCGTGATACCTCAGAAATGAGGCGGTCGCGAACACAATTGTGGCGCCGAATGGAGCCGTCGGCGCAGGGACAGACAGAGTTGTGGTGTCCGTTGGAATCCAGGGTGGGGACAGGGCGGAAGTGGGCGGCTGCGCATAGGTGCACGGTTGTGTGCCAGAGAAGATGGTGACACCAAGATGGAGGCAAACCATGGTTCGCCAGACTTCAGGAGCGGCCCGGGTACCGAGATGGCTCTGCGGGAGGTTGTGAAAGGGACGGCAGGCGTGGGAAGAAGCTGGAAGCTAGGCGGCGGAGTAGCCGGGAGCCTTCGTGGGAGGAAAGGTCGAGGGAAGAGGGAAGTTTGACGCGAAGTGCCTTTGAGATCTCAGCAGTAGCGGTTGTTAGGAAGTCAGACAGGCCGCGGGAAGAAGACGCGCGGAGGCAAGCAAGGACGGCGGGGGGGAGAAACTGTCGGGAAGGCTGTATTTGGCCCGGATAGAGGCGAGAGACGTTGAGATCAAGGGCGAGACGTCGAAGCAATCACCGAGGAGGCGCAGAAGTGGGTAGGAGGAGAAAACAGAGCCAGCGTGCCATGGCTTTGCGGTGGTTTCGGTTAGGGGCAGACCGAGCCCTCCCATACGGAGTGGAAGCTAGACGGTGAGCCAGGAACTGTCTGGGAGACTACGGTGCATGTCTTCGAACACCCTTCGCATTCCAGAGTCAAAGGTTTGGGCTCCGGAAAGAGTGAGAAGGCTATGAGTGTCGGAGATGCGTTTGTAAGAAGATGGAATTGGCTTAAGCCAAGCGAATCATGGACTAGAAAAAGTTCTCCGGGTACAGAAGAGTGTGAAATGAAGCGACGCAACCTGGCGTATATCATTAAAAAGTACGGAAGAGGACAAAGAGAGACTAACTTAACAGTAATACCTGAGCAAGCCTATTATGGCCAGATGGAATCGTACTTTGCCCACCTTCGAGCACCTTTCGCATATCGTAGTCGACGCCTTGGCCCCCGTAGACTGTGAGATGAAGTCCTGAGTAATTATTTCCAGAGCCGGAGCGAAGATGAGCGGTCTTTCAAAGAAGAGATACCCAATTATTTCACACCATCCAGAGGGAGAAGCACCTCAGCTCATTTGTAAACAGTGAACTCTGCACGAATTTCCTCGGTGCTCTTACCTCTTAGCTTATCAGCCACTGCCTTGCAAGTGAGGTCTACAAGGGACTCAACGTCAAGTAAATCAGCAGATATCATGAGACGGAATATAGTCCAATTGTCAACATCCAAGAACCTCTTCTCCCACCGACAAATTGCACCCACGCTCACCTCGTTCAATTCCTGAAAGCGTTGAAATTTGCAAAAGTCAATGATTTTTGTGAGGACGGAGGACTCGACGTCGCATATCGGAATCTCTTTGCCATCGATATCATCGATGTCTTCGAGCATTCTTCTGACGAAATTGATCTGCATGGCGACATCTTTGTCAACCTCGAAAGCTTCACCTTCCTTGCTTGTGAGCTTGACGGTAACCGAACTGGTATCATTGGATCGAGTGGCCGGCATTATTGACTGGCTTGGTTGTGACCGAGAAGTATCGTCGAAAATGTTACCGAGTTGGCAGTTCTTTAGAATACGGCCTTGCTCAGTTTTGGCGTCTGGTAGGAACGACGTTGAAGATGCTCCTGTATCGTTAGTGTTTGGACCTAGAAAAGCACGTTCGAAAGGAGGATGAGGCAAGGAACTTCCAGAGCCGCCGCCGTCTGAAAATCTTTTCATTGGCAATCTACACTGAATTGTACGGTACATTTGAATGTAAGCTTATACGTACAGTAGGACGCCTTACCATTACATCACTCGTAGTAGACCAACCCCAACCCAATTCACCCGAACGTCAGTGGTTACCCTACTTACAGTAGTCCTCGTCTGCGATTGCTGTTATCAGGAAAATACAGTATACCAACCCATTCAGGTAAATCCCAAACACCCGAAATTGTTGCTGTTATCAGCCCCCGGTCTGCCATCTCGTTCTTATACTTCGGTCCCGGCGAAAGGCTCCAGTCTGCGATCACAACTGAACTCATGCTATCGAAGTCCGATAGCTTGTTCTCGTCCGCGGCAGCCCACGACCGAGCACGGCTCTTCCGTGCGCACATCCTCCGCATCGTCTGTTTTCTCTTCGCTTTCTCACCCCCACCGCGGTACGTACATGTCCTCTTCTGCCTGGAAAGTCGCTCTGGCTCTACGTCTCGGCATCGCGCCATTCCCTGGATCTACTCGCTGTGCGGTCTGCTCCCGCCGCTCGGCCGACATCGCACCCGTCTTAGATCCAAGTGGTCAACACGCATTGACCTGCAATACGAAGACGGAATGACTCGTCGTCACCACATCCTCCGCAACGTTCTTGCTCGCTACTGCAAGGAAATTGGGATCGTCGCCCTCGTCGAACATCCGCTCCTCTACCAGGTTCCCAACTCGTCTGGTCATTTAGAGTCCCCCGTGCTACGAATGGACATTTACATACCCTCTGCATACGGGCTTCACAGTACCGATATCGCCGTCGACGTTACTGTTGCCCACCCCTCCGCACGCCGCCACATTTCGCCAAGTACGGTTACTGCCGGCGCCGCCGCGACACTCGCAGAGCCGCGAGAAACATCGTCATTACGGCACTTACTGCAACCGAAACGATATCCTCCTCTCCCCCGTCGGGATTGATATCTATGGCGCCTTGGGCGACGACGGCAAGGGTTTTTTCCCGCCGCCTTGCTTCCTTCGCTGCTTCCCGTCGCGGTTCCTCCCCTCAACAGGAGCCCCTCGACGTCGTCACCCGTTTTGCATTTAGTCTCCCAATAATGCAGGCGCGACAGGTTTCTACCCGCCGCCCGCATCCGTAGTTAATTTATGAATACCCTCCGCACGCCTCTGTGCGACATTGTACAACCCATAAAGATCTACGACCACGTTATCAGAAAAATTAAGTAAACTAACCCATCTACCCCCACCAACCCATTTAACCCAATTTACCTCTATCGCGGTATTTGCCTTTATCAAGAAATTAAGTGTACCGTACCACCCATCTTACCCAAACATTGAAGTAAACCAACCCATTTAACCCAATTCAACGGTGTACAGAAAGTGAATTTACAGTACACCGTACAATGTCCAACGCGACATGCCTGCTCGCCGGCATTGAGCCGGCCCTGTAAGGAAGGTCATGTACTGTAGTGTTACCTATCAGCGACGACTTATCCCGCATAACGCATTAGCCGCCTGGATATAAGCGACCACATCTTCCATGCATTAAAATAACCCAAAAATTTCCCCCGTACACTACTAAAGTCTTGCAGTAGACGCACCTCCCATATCTCCTAATGGGGGGAATGATGGGGTAGTTTACTTCGTCGTCTGACACTTTTAGCGAGGGAATCCAAGCGGAGTTGGACCAGAGGACAGGAGAAAACAGAATCGGGTCTGCGCCTCAGTGGCCATGAGGGTACTGGAGACGTACGAAAAGGTTCGGGGGATTTTGATGCACAGGCACGCCGCGGCAGCCGTCATGTCCCACGTGGCCTGCTTGATGGCTGGCCTGAAGGTAGCATTTTAGGGAGCGTAGTTCCTTCCTCATTACTGTGTCGGTATACCCCTCTGAGTCGATTGTGATTGTCTGGAAAATCATGGGAGAGATCGGATATATCTTCCAAAAGGAGGGAAAAGGTTTGGGTAATTTACTCTTGGAAGAATATATTACTGTGTCATCATATAACTTCTTTGAGTCGATTGTGGTTGTCTGGAAAACCATGGTGGAGATCGGATATATCTTCCAAATGGAGGGAAAACGGGTGTTACACTCTTGGAATAGATATCAGACGTATCCCATGGTTTTCCAGACAACCAAAATCGACTCAAAGAAGGCACAATCGACTCAAAAAGGGGGTATACCGACACCGTAATGGGGAAGGAACTACGCTCCCCTAAAATGCTACCTTCAGGCCAAACCATCAAGCAGGCCGCATTGGACATGACGGCTGCTGCAGCGTGCCTTGCATCAAAACCCCCCGAACCTTTCCGTACGTCTCCAGTGCCCTCACAGCCACATTCCTTGCCACGTCATTTAACACTGGAGCGGAGAATGTCTGGATAAGTTTACTGCGATTGGAAAATAGGGTGAAATTTCCTCTAGCCTGTGCAATATGGCGGCGACAAAGAAAACGCCACGGTAACAATGAGCGTGCTATGGAACGGCGGCTAAAAAGTTGCTGCGAACTTTGTCAGCATATATGGGGCGTTTGAAGCAACCTTTATTGTAGAATGCGATTGTAACGTTTCGCGTCTTTCGAATAGTTACTCAGGTACAGGCCGATGTCCCCCGTTGCCGTAGAAAGAGGTAAAGTAGGGAGCGCACAAAGAGTTTTCAAAGCGTAGCGAGTGTCCTTCTTAAGGTCTGGGACCCGACACCGCTGCTGCCTTTATTTTGAATCTCACCCAAGCAGGTACATCACTCTGTACACTCACAGTCGGCACCGCCCGTATCACGAGACGGCGGCGTACTATAAGCTTGAATCACCCATGTCACGCGTACACTCCCACTCGGCACCGCCCGTATCACGAGAAGGCGGCGTACTATAAGCTCGAATCACCCATGTCACGCGATAATTGGCCCATGGTATTGTAGATGACAACAAGGGAGTACTCGCCAGCTTTGGTTGGCCCATAGCGCCCAAGCCTTGATTGCTCGTACTGCTCTGTCTAGGATGTGACCTCCGGCCTCCATCCGACGCAGACTCCCTTGATTTGGTGTGGCATCTGTTAGAATTTGATGCGGTGGATTTAATTTTGTCGCGCTCGGTCAATTCCAATATGATCGACGATCATCAGGATAGCTCCACCTCATCATCTGTCAAGTAGAAACAATTGATGAGATTTCTTTTTGCTGGACGTTCGTAACAGATCTGATAGTAGACTGGACGTTCATGCTTTTATAGTTGTTAGGCGCGTGCTGATAGGAACGGATTTTTTTGTCGCCGTCATCTACCGACCTTTAGTTTACTGCACTACCTCCCCTTGTCCAAATTTGCTTATTGTTCCAGTCCTTCCTCGTCCTCCCTGAACCTCGCTTATCATTACCGCGGTCCTCTCCAAATTTACTTCCATTTTATCTAGATATTTTTATAGTGTGTCTACCCTTCTGAATCGATCCCGAATCAAGTCCTTTTTCCCTTTTTGCTTACCTTCTCCTCCAAATTCGTTTTTTGAGAAAAAGGGCGCAAATGGACTATTACAAAATCCCTTACAGATTTATTTTACCTATTCGTAATCTATAGAACCTGCCCCGGGGCCTATTTAAATCCCTTTATTCCAAGTTTTAAACGTTCCCGATCATTTTGCTCATCATCCCTCTCCCCACACACACCCAAAACACCCTCCATTACCTCCCATTCCCGAAACCCTACCAAAATGACCAATCTACGCCCCTCGAAAGTCATTTCCAAAAATCGCCATCCCTGCCCCCTAAATCTATTCCCCTGCTTCTTTTCGGACCTACTGACCGCGAGGACTACCTGTGCCAGCAAACCAAGAAAAAGGTCATCGAGTTCGTGCGTGGCCTCTTTATTGAGGATGAGGCGGAGGAGGTAGGTAAGGAGCGGGAATGGGACATCGACGAAGGAGCTGGGGAGACCTCCGAGGAGTGGGTGGCCCCTGAGTTGGTCTACGAGGTTAATAAAGAGGAGGACTGGAGGATGAGAAGGAGGAGGAGGATGAAGAGGAGGAAGGGAGGAAGGGGAGGATGGGGAGGATGGGGAGGAAGGGGAGGAAGAGGAGGAGGAGGATGAGGGAACAGGGGGCATGGAAAGTGTTGGACTGGTGGGGCCTGGAATGGAGAGTATGGATCAAGTTGTGCCACGATGGAACCGGATGGAGATATCTTTAGTAGTCTAGATATCTCCCAGGAGGGAATAGAGAGCTGTGAGCCGTTCGCAGATATTTGTGGGGACTGCTTGGACAGCATGGATATTTTAGAGGAGTTGTTTGGATCTGATTTAGAGAATGGGAAATAAGAGGACTCACTGATTGTTAGTTTCTTAAGTATCTTTTGTTTTGAATATATCATCTACACAAATTGTTTCTTTGCATTTCCTGGTACCTTCTGTAGTTTTGTTCGGACTTTAGGGGTAGCCAAAAGTCTATATAAGCTGAGTAAACTGCTTCCTTTATGGAGGTCAAGCAAGTTGGGGACAACTTCAAGCCAGTCCCAAATAGTTAGGAAGTTGAAAGTCAACTTCAGACCCAAGAAGCGTTTATTTTACGCTAGTCACTAAGCATAGGTGGTAGACCCTGCCCCTTCCATACTTGCTGTAGCCCTTCAACTGTCTTCCCTATCCACTCCTTCCTGTTCGTTCAACTATACCACGGTAGCACTTTTGTCGCTTGCAATACCTCCTTCTTGGGTAATTGGTTCTGGATCTCTTTCCCTGCCGATTTATCCCTATCATTTGGTACTCTTATGGAGGGGGTTTCACCCGAGGTAATCGAGTTGTGAAGTACTAGGTCCGCTTGCAGTTTTCTTTTTTGCAGCAATGGATCATAATACTGCTCGTATATCGTTCACAGGGAACAAGAATGAAGACGTTGAAGAGTTTCTTTAACATATGTTAATGTTTTAATGCGAGAAAAGAGCGATGAGGAGAAGGCCGGAAGTCTTCGCCTATTTTGGTGACGCAAAGAGCAAAAAGAAAGCTAAGTTTATTGACGGGTGATCCTCAATGGGAGGGGGCAACTTCGGTGAGGTATGTGAGTGGCTTGTGAAAGAGTATGCTAAGGAGGTGGAACCAGATGAGATGATTCGTACCGCCATAGAGGCCCGGCTCAACTTCGACGATTTATTATGCTCATTGGTATACTTGTGTGATCTCTATGAAAAGGCGGGTTCAACGCCCAAGCCAAGTACGGAATGCTGCGTAAGGCGGCGATGGGAGATAAGCGGCTCTCCGATTTCCTCCTCATCAAGGGCCCTCACACTTTTAATGAACTGAAGGATACCATAGTAGAATTTGTCAAAAATTCGGAGACGTTTCAGTCACTGAGTGAGGTACCGAGGAAACCCGCACATCGATGTCTATCGTACATCCTGAAAAGAATTATCAAAGGCCGGCTACTAGTGCAGCGGCATTAGAATCTGTCAGGAGCGATGTCAAAAACTTGGAAGAAAGGTTGGAAACCCGATTCGATAATCGACTTGACATGATAACCTCGCAGTTGGAAAGCCTTACTCTTACCATTAAGAAGAACCAGTCTGGGGCCCCTAAGGCCGCAGAAGTCTGTTCTTACTGTCACAAGCCTGGACACTTTGCAAACAGGTGTCCTGATAATCCACATAGAAACCTTGTTGTGCAAAGTGCGGTCGATATGGGCATCATGAAAGTAACTGCTGGTCTAAAGACAACAGAAGAGCAAATGTATCGGATGCGAGGAGTGCATCAGGGCCAGAGGTGAAAATCTTACAAAATAGAAGGGATCAAAGGTTGACGGATGCTGGTAACGTATCCATCGCTGAAGAGATTAGCCAAGTCAATGTGACAGAAAGGGATGGGAAGGGAACA